>PVKU01014573.1:0-22372 GCA_004027475.1 Anoura caudifer | reverse complement strand
TTAGAGGGGAAGGGAAGGAGAGAGGGAGAGAAATATCAATGTGTGGTTGCCTCTCATGCGTCCCCTGCTGGGAACTGGCCTGCAACCCAGGCATGTGCCCTGACTGGGAATCGAACCATGATCCTTTGGTTCACAGGCCCGCGCTCAATCCACTGAGCTACACCAGCCAGGGCTGAGTCTAAATTTCAACGGAGACAGCGTGTGGTGAAGAAAGCATGGGTTCAGGAGTTTAAAAGTACCTGGGTCATGGGGCCTTGGGCAAGAATGTTCTCTCTGGATCTCATCCATAAAATGAAAGACTTGGACAAGATGATCCCTAAGGACTCAGGGATGTCTTCTTTTCAGATTACACAATTCTATGAACTACGTACAGGAGGGAAAAGGAGCCAGGTAACCAGAAGTTCAGAAGAGCCCTGGAAGTGGGAAAAACAAGAACATAGCTACATGTTCCTGTTCAATAGTAGGGATGAAAGTAACTCAAGCTGGTCAACTGAGGTTCAGCAAATCATGCCACCATTGATGGAACTATTCATCCTCAGTGCCTGGGTGTTCAATACGCCCAAGACCCTGGATGGAAACAGCCCTGGCAATGAGTGAGGCCAAGGAGGATCCCTGTCATACTGAGGTTGTGACATTGCATTTTGCTGAAATCAATTTGGCTCTGTTTTAATGCATACCTAGCAGATTTACCAGATTGTGAAAATGAATGTTTTCTATGCGCGTGGCTCTGATTTTCGCATGCATCTGTTCACTCATCTAAACCTTAGTTACATGCTGCTAGGAGAATGAAAGGCTGTAATTTCTTCTTTTTGAAGCAGGAGTGGTAGAGGCACCATTTACAATTCTGCACCAAAATGGTAAACCACTTTTCTTCTTATTGTCTCAGGAAAAAAAGAAGCAATATGGCCATACTTTCTTTTGGATTTGCAAGTGATACCTTAATGGGAGTCCAGTGCCTGAAAATATGGTCTTCAGAATATAAATACCCACTGGAATGCAAACATGAGAATTTAACTATATTATTTTCATGTAACATTAATAAGCCCTCACTACCTTGTCACATTTTCCTTTTAGATGACACTGCTTCCTTCAGAGGTCAGGGGTCAATTGCAAGAACAGTAATACTAGTATTTATTTAGTACTTTGCATTTCTGGGATGCTTTTATCACCATTAATTAGTAAACCACAAATAATTTCTGTCATAGCTACCACAGTCCTCAGTGTTCATGACACAATATGCTCTGGTGACTAATAAATAGGATGGATTTTGGAATCACTCAAACTCAGTTTCAGATCTGAATTACTGTGCATCTAGCCCTCAGCAAGCCTCTGTGTCCTCATCTATAAAAGGGAGACAGAGACAGAGTGTGTCTGAGGATTAAAATCAGAACGTGCATATTAGCTACATAACTTGGTGCCTCACCTGTAAACTGACAGCCTCTTTGCATTTCTCAAGTCTTTGAGCCTCTGGAATGACATTACAGACAATAAATTACTTAAAACAGAAAAATTGCCCCGCCTCCTCTGCAGACTTCCTCTCCCTGTCTTTCTTAAACTGCTAGAACCTCTCCTTCCTTACTTGATTTTGCAGAGAAATTTGGTTTTCTTTATCTCACTCCTAATCCATATCTGCCTTACCCTGAGGGCTAATTTTCCACTAGCAAATGGCCCAACCACTTTCTCTTTTTAACCAAACAAAGTAGTTCTTTCTGCCCTTAGACTGACTACGTTGAGGATGATTGAATTTATATTTTTAGAGTTTTCTAAAACAAACCAGCAAACAAAAAACACATTGACACAGACAGCAGCATGGTGGTCACCAGAGAGCGAGAAGTGGAGGAGTGTGGGAGGCAGTATTTAGTATAGGTACAATTATCCATACTTCAGTAGTTTCTGAATTACAGTAAAAAAATAAGTGATATAATTATGTTCATCATGATTACCTCAGTATTTACTGAGTACCTAAATGTTCAAGGCATTGTATTGATTAGTCTTGGCAAAGGAGATAAAAATATGAAATAGCAGATTTCCATTTTTAATTTTTTGAGGTAAACCCATACTGCTTTCCACAGTGGCCACACCAAACTGCATTCCCACCAACAGTGCAAAAGGGCTCTCTTTTCTTCACATCCCCACCAGCACTTAATGTTTGTTGGTTTATTGATGATAATCATTCTGACCAGTGTAAGGTGATTTCTCACAAAAGGCCCCACATAGCAACAGTGATCCTGAGAAAGAAGAACAAAGTTGGAGGAATCACACTACCTAATATCAAACTATACTACAAGGCCATAGCAGTCAAAACAGCATGGTACTGACATAAACACAGACACATAGATCAATGGAACAGAATAGAGAGCCCAGAAATAAACCCATGCCTTTATAGTCAATTAATATTTGACAAAGGAAGCAAGCACATACGATGGGCTAAAGATAGTTTATTCAATAAATGGTGTTGGGAAAATTGGACAGATATGTGCAGAAAGATAAAATTAGATCACCTTCTTATGCCACACACAAGAATAAATTTGTCTATCTTTAATGTATGTATGTGTATGCATGTGTATATGTGTGAGAAAGAGAATGAGAGATGAAAATGTACATAAGCACTGATCGAAGAGAGGAAGACCTGGAATCCAGTTCTTGCCTTATCCCTGGTTAGATATGAGAATTTGTGTGGCAGAGATCAGCCAGCTGGTCACCAAAACCCACTTCCACTTCTTCCTGGCGCACAGCTGATATTTCCCAGCCTCCTTTGCATTTATGTGTTGCTTTGTGATTAAGTTTTGACCCACAGAATGTGGGTGGAAGTGACATACTACTTTCAAACCTCTCCCATAAAAACTTCACTATCTTCCATGTTCTTTCTCCTTTTTAACTGTTAGTAGCCAGAGAGAGACCTTGGAAGTTGTGGGTCAAAGATGATAGGACCACTGGCAGCCTGGCTCCCTGAAGATTGTGTGGAGCAAAACGCAAAAACGCCTTTGCCATTCCACTCCACCACAGATTAGATCCATCCAACACAAACAAGAAAGGATCTGCTATTGTGTGAAGCCTGTCTGATTGTGAGTGTCTCTGCCACAGCAGCTCACATGACTGTAGCTAAGAAGGGAAGTTCTGCCCTGACTGGTGTGGCTCAGTTGGTTGGACATAGTTCTGCAAAGCAAAAGGCCACCAGTTCAATTCCCTGGCCTGCACATGCCTGGGTTGCAGGCCAGGTTCCCTGTTGGGGGCATGTGAGAGGCAGCCCATCAGTGTTTCTCTCCCTCTCTTTCTCCCTCCCTTCCCCTCTCTCTAAAAATAAATAAATAAAATCTTTTAAAAAAAGAAAACTAAAAATAAAAAGTGAAGTTCTTTACCCTCTTCAGTTTCTGTAGCTGCAAGATAGGATTTACTTTTTGCAAAGCTTCGCTTAACCCTCTTGAGACTGAAATGTGATGCATGTAAAAGTATTTTCCTTATTTCATATTCTATTCATCCTATTCCCATGTACCTTTACACAGTTGCAGTAATAGTTTAAATATAATTTTATATTTAGCTCTTTTCACTTGATACCACAAGCATTTTTCCACATCTCCACAGTCTTCATAATTATAAGTGTTAATGACCGCTTCATATTCCATCAAGTTGATGTACCATAATTATCTGAAAAAAGTGTTAAGATGCTGCTGTTATACCCTGTTTTGGAAAAGCTCAGCTTAATCAAAGCAGTTAAATCTGGGATTGTGGGAGTTACCACTCCTAAAATTAAAGGAATTTTTCTCATGCAAAGAATTCTCTACAATGGACTTTTAAATACTAAGCTTCTTTTGTGTTTCTTTGGTATAATTTAAATTACAAAAATGTAATACACCATCAGCTACCTACTGTATAAAACAAAGCATTTGTATTTATGACATTTGCATTCATTGGCTACTGGTTGCAGAGAATCCCAGCTTCTGTAAAGCAGATCTGATCCAGGTGACCTTTCCTGAGTGTCCCACCTCCTCTACTTGCAGTGGTCTCACCAAGCAGAGAGGATCATGTGGGGGCAGTGTTGGGGGTATGGTAATCATATGTGCTCAAATTTATATCTGCACCCATTGTTTTTGCACATGCCCATATTTTGAAAATCTTGTTTTAACTGCAAAAACAATATAAGATAATAACAGAATAATAGAAATGGGAAAAATTGATCCAAAATCCATCATAGTAACAGATGTACTGCTTCAATACTCTTTGTTTACCTTGTTGTATGCACATAGAATGTATACCTAGTAGTATGTGTCAATATAGTTTTATTTCCTCCTTCGATCATGTAACTCTCTGCAGGGATCATTGTCACATTACTTCATTAGTACAAAAGTCCCCACTATCTAAACTCTCACCATTGATGTAGTCACTGTAACAACTTGTAGATCCTTTTAACCCAGAATTTGCCATCTGGATCAAAATTCCCACATGGGTTTACATGTGTGTGCAGGTCAAAACATTTTGGTTTCATATAGATTAGAATTAGTGCAGTGGAGGGTGTTGAGCTGTTCTTCTGTGAGGACAGCAATGCGTGCCATTTAAGTGTGTGCATTATTACTAATGTCCATCTCATGTTATTGTCTTCTAAGAAAGGTTCCTTAGCATATTGTTTCATTATTTATGTATATTACCACACATTAAATAGGGCATAGAATTAAAACATAAGCTGTATCCACTATAATACAGTATCATGTACAGTAAAAAACATACCCATGAGTACTCATTCATTATTAAATAATTAGATAATTAATGTTTTAAATCCTTTACACTATGTAGAAAATACTTGGTGGGTTGTTACATAAACTTTTAAAAATGTTGTTTGAGGGAGCTGATTAGGGATTTTGGGTGAGCTGCAAACACACTATTGGTCTATTTATAGTGAGGAAATATAGGCTCCTGCTATCCAAAAACTTGCTATGAAGCCATTTACAGGAATGGATTCGATTTTGAATATTGAAGGATCCCTTAGTAGCCTCTCTGCATCTTAAAAACAGAAATGATACTAATCAACAAAACAAACAAGTAAGCAAAATAAAACTAGAGACATGGAAATAAAGAACAGACTAACAGTGACCAGAGAGGAGGGGGGAGGGCGATAATGGGGGAAAGAAGGGGAAGGGTCAAGTCATGGCTATGTATAAAGGACACATGGGCAAAGACAAGGTGTGGGGGGCAAGGATTCAATGTGGAAGGTAGGGGTCAGTAGGACAGGAGAAAGTAATGGGGAGAAATGGGCACAACTGTAACTGAATAACAATTAAAAAATTGTTTTAAACAGAAACTATAATGTATTTGTTTTTGCCCCGCATAAAACACAGTGCCTGGCACTTAACTGGTTTAATTCACATTATTCTGGAGTACATGAATGAACAAATTTCATAATTTGTCTGATGGAGCATGTATGAAAATAGGAGATCAAAAATTGTAGTGGACATTGAAAAACCAGACAGAAATGAAATGAAATTTCAAGGAGTAAAGAGAGTACTTCAGGACAATAAGGGCCCAGGGATCAGCATAAAGAGCAGGGCAACTGCAGCCCCAGGCCCGGCACTCGCCGGGTCTGCCACAGAGCTCTAGGAAGGGAACCGGTCAACCGCTCCCTCCCCAGCCAAACAAGGTTTGAGCAGCACCAGGAGAGACCTGGTTGCTTGAAGTCATAGAGAGGGGAGTTAAGGACTGAGTGGCAAACACACAGAGGCTGTGAGCACCTACTCATAGCCCTGGTGCGACCAGAGGTGGCCTGGCGGTGCACCCACAACTGGAGGAGGGAGCTTTGTGGAAGACCCAGAGCCCACACCCATGAACCCGGGGGAGCATGCGAGCTTTGTAGGAGACCCAGAGCTCACATCCGTAAACCTGGGGAGTGCACGTGATCCATGGGAGAACCAGAGCCCACGCCCATGAACCCGGGGTGAGCGCACCCACTGCAGGAAACCTGCAATCCACACCCATAAACTTGGGGACTGCATGCACACCCATAAGAGAGCCAGAGCTCACACCCATAAACCTGGGGAGTGCTCGATCCTTGGGAGACCTGAGGTCACACCCATAAACTCGGGGAAAGCACTCACTCTGCCAGAGGCCCAGAGTCCACACCCATGGCCCTGCATGGAGAGCTGCTGGTCTAGCTCTGGGGAGAGTGCGAGGTTAGCCTTGGGGAGGTTAACCCTGGGGAGAGTAGCCCAAAGCTGACTTAGTGCTGAACAGGGAGAAAAGCAATACCATCACCCCTCTGCCTTTGCAGCCAGCAAGACCAGAAAAACTGGTTTGGCCAGTTTGAAACCAGCAAGAGTTTTTTTGTTTGTTTGTTTTGTTTGATTTTTTAAGTAATTTTTAATTTTTATTATTTTTTATCCCTCAATTCCTTTTGATTCTCTTTCCTTCTTTCTTGTTTTATTCCTTCTTCCCTTCTTTACAATTTTATCTCTTCTTCCTTCCTCTTTGTTTCCCTTTTTCATTTTTTTCTCTTTTTAAATACCCACAAGAGAGACAAAAAAACCTGAAACTGTGAAAAAAACAGAGTTGGACCAAAAGAGGGGGCATCCCAACAGCTGAGGCAGCGAGACAAATTTCACTTTGCTGTTACTAAGAACCTGCAAGTTATTGCATATTTGTATTATTGTTTTTTCATTATTCTTACATCTTTTATTTGAATAGTATTTTTGTATTCCTCTTCCTTCTGTTTAGTCTTCTTTGCTTGGCTGGTTATATTGTATTGTTTGACAGGTTTCCCCTGTTCTCTCATCCATAGTGTATTCCTGATTTACTGTTCTTCACTCCACTTGTGTTCCATTAGCACACTACTCAAGGTCCTAAATTCCCTATTCTTGTTATCTAGGCCTCATAGATTTTGTCATATGATTGTTGCTCTAATATTATTGTAAATAATAGCTGTTCCATACAATTGTGAATACTACGCAACACTCCTCCGAGATCTTAGCCCACTTCACAGTTTCCTGAACTCTATTACTATAGTGGTTAACTCTATTTTCTCACATACTACACCTATTTACTGTCCTTTACTCTCACCTTACCTCAGAATCTGACCTCCCACAACCTCACTGCCTTTTAGATCCAACTCACAATCCTTCCCTCCCCAACAAGAGTCTTATCTTCTTTACATTCTTTCTAAAAAGTGGCTAGTTGGGTGGTAGAACATGGTTAACACTATACATAGCCAAAGGATCTCCTGTGTCTTCTCTACTGGCTGCTACTGTAAATATCATAGAATATTCTCTTGCTGTCTTAAACCATTTTGCCTTCCCCCTCCAACTGATCACAAAAAAGAATAGGTGGAAGCGGTGAACACCAGGATACCTGAAGGAGACTGCACCACTGAATCTCACAGGTATTCTACCACAGAAGTTCACACCATAAACCCAGGGAGTCAGAACAGATCAATTTAAGAAGCTGAGGCTAACAAGAAGAGTCTCACAAGCAATGGGAAGACAAAGAAACAACCCCAAAATGAAAGGAAAGGAGGAAGTTTCACAAAGAATGATAAATGAAATAGAGGCAACTCAACTATCAGATTTTGAGTTCAAAGCAATGGTTATCAGGAAGCTCAATGAGCTCACAATGAGCTACCAAAAACTACAGGGAAGCTACAGTGAACTCACTGCAAACTATATTAACATGAAAAAGGAAATAGAAACTATCAACAAGGTCCAAGAGAAAGTGAAGAATACAATTTCTGAACTGAAGAACACAGTAGAAGGAATCAAAAGCAGAATCGATGAAGCAAAAGATCGGATCAGCGAGTTGGAGGACAAAGTAGGAAAAAACACCCAAAAAGAGCAAGAAAAGGAAAAGAGGCTAGAAAGAATGAAGAGGGATTAGGAGAAATGCAAGACAATATGAAACGTAATAATATCCATATAATAGGGATACCAGAAGGAGAGGAAGAAGAGCAAGGGATAGAAAACCTATTTGAAAAAGTAATGATGGAAAACTTCCCTAATTTGATGAGAGAAAAAGTCACACAAATCCAGGAAACACAGAGTCCCAATCAAGAGGAACCCAAAGAGGCCCACTTCAAGACACATCATAATTAAAATGGCAAAATTCCAAGACAAGGAGAGAATCTTGAAGGCAGCAAGGGAGAAAAAGGAAGTAGCATACAAGGGAGCCCCGATAAGGTTAGCAACTGACTTCCCAATGGAAACACTCCAAGCCAGAAGAGAATGGCAAGGAATATTCCAAGTAATGAGAACAAAAGGCCTGCAACCAAGACTACTTTACCCAGAAGGCCAAATAAGGAGCTTCCCAGACAAAAGAAGTCTAAAAGAATATACCTCTACCAAACTGTTCTTCAAGAGATGCTAAAGGGACTGCTTTAAGGAAAGGAAAGAAAAGAGAGAGAGCGAGAGTGAGTGAGAGAGAGAGAGAGAGAGAGAGGAACACAGGAAAAAAATGACAATGAATAAGTACCTATCAATAATAACCTCAAATGTAAATGGATTAAATGCTCCAATCAAAAGACATAGAATAGCTGAATGGATAAGAAAGCATGAGCCACACATATGCTGCCTACAAGAGACCCACCTCAGGACAAAAGACCTACACAGATTCAAAGTGAAAGGCTGGAAACAAATTTTCCAAGCAAAGGGATAGGGGAAAAAAGCCAGGTCAGCAATACTCATATCAGACAAAATAGAGTTCAAAAGAAGGGCCATAAAGAGAGACCCAGAAGGTAACTTCATAATACTCAAGGGAAGAATCCACCAAGAAGACATAAACATTGTAAATGTATATGCACCCAACATAGGAGCACCCAAATACGTAAAGAAAATCTTAAAGCACTTCAAGAAAGATGTTGACAGCAACACAATTATAGTAGGGGATTTCAACACCCCACTGTTAAAAATGGACAGATCTTCCAAACAAAATATCAAAAAGATAGTGTGGCATTGAACAACACTCTAGATAAAATGTACTTAACTGATATATATAGAGCCCTTCATCCCAAAGAAGCAAAATACACATTCTTTTCAAATGCACATGGAACATTTTCAAAGATAGACCACATAATAGGACACAAAACAAGCCTCAACAAATTCAAGAAAATTGAAATCATACCAAACATTTTCTCCAACCACAAGGGACTGAAACTAGAAACCAACCCCAAGGGGAAAAACTAAAAACTCTCAAAATCATGGAAATTGAATAGCATGCTACTAAACAATGAATGGGTCAAGAATGAAATTAGGGAAGAAATCAAAAACTTTCTGGAATCAAACGAAAATGAACTCACAACAACCCAAAACTTATGGGACACAGAGAAGGCAGTCCTGAGAGGGAAGTTCATAGAGATACAGGCCTACCTAAAAAACATAGAAATATTTCAAACAAACAACCTAACCCTATGCCTACAAGAACTCGAGGAACAGCAACAAAGACAGCCCAGAGCAAGTAGAAGGAAGGAAATAACCAAGATCAGAGCAGAATCAAATGACATAGAGACTAAAAGCACAATTCTAAGGATCAATGAATCCAGGAGCTGGTTCTTTGAAAAGATAAACAAAATCGACAAGCCTTTAAGCAGACTCATCAAGAAAAAAACAGAGGGCCCAAATAAACATAATCAGAAATGAAAGAGGAGAGATTACAACTGACACCACAGAAATACAAAGGATTGTAAGAAATTACTATGAAGAACTGTATGCCAAGAAATTTGAAAACCTAGGTGAAATGCATAAGTTTCTAGAAAAATATAATCTTCCAAAACTCAATGAAGAAGAAGCAGAAGGCCTAAACAGACCAATAACAGCAGATGAAATTGAAGCAGTAATCAAAAAACTCTGAACCCACAAAGCCCTGGACCAGATGCTTTCACAGGAGAATTCTACAAAGCATTTAAGGAAGAGCTAACCCCTATCCTTCACAGACTATTACAAAAAATCCAGAATGAAGGAAAAATCCCAAACTCTTTCCATGAAGCCAGCATCATCCTAATCCCCAAACCAGATAAAGACACAACAAAGAAAGAAATCTTCAGGCTAATATCACTGATGAACATAGACGCTAAAATCCTCAACAAAATATTGGCAAACTGCATCCAACAATACATTAAAAGGATCATACACCATGACCAAGTGGGATTATTCCCAGGGATGCAAGGATGGTTCAATATTTGCAAATCAGTAAATGTAATACATCACATAAACAAAAGCAAAGACAAAAATCACATGATCATATCAATAGATTCGGAAAAAGCATTTGATAAGGTACAGCACCCATTTACAATAAAAACACTCAGCAAAGTGAGAATAGAGGGAGCATTCCTCAACATAATAAAGGCCATATATGAGAGACCTACAGCCAACATCATACTCAATGGGCAAAAACCAAAATCTTTTCCACTAAGATCAGGAACAAAACAAGGTTGTCCACTTTCACCACTTCTATTCAATATAGTATTGGAAGTATTGGCCACAGCCATTAGACAAGAAAAGGAAATAAAAGGCATCCAAATCGGAAAGGAGGAAACAAAACTATCAGTGTTTGCAGATGACATAATAGTGTACATAGAGGACTTCCGGCCAAGATGGAGGCATAGCTGGAAACGCTGTGCCTCCTCTCACAACCAAGATTAACGACAACAAAAATATAGAACCAAAAAAAAAAAAAAAAGAAAAGAAAAGAAAACCCAACCAGGACAGAGAGAAAATTGAATTGTGCGGGAGACTGACAACAACAATTCACCCAGACTGGTAAGAGGGCCAGAGTCAGTGGCCGGGGGACTTAGCAGGGATAAGCTGGTGGTGGTCCCAGGTGCACAGTCACTCCAGGCATACAGGCAGTAGCGTTGCTGAACTCGGGGAGGCCAGGTGGGACGCACAAGGCAGCGGACCGTGGACACACATTCGCACACAGATAAACCAGGTGAAAATGGGCAGCAAGACAGACTGCACAACGCAGGGCCCCAGCACTGGGAAGTGAAGCCTCAAAGCACCCATTGAAAATATTTGTAGGGGCTGAGGTGCCCAGGAGGGAGTCCCAGCCTCACAGGAGAGTTCCTTGCGGAGACCCATGGGGCTCTGAAGCATGCGCAGGCCCACCCACATGGAAATCAGCACCAGAAGGGCCCAATTTGATAGGGGAAAGAGACTGAAGGGATTGGAATTTGCAAGACAGCGCAGAGCAGGCACCATTGTTTCCTCTTGGACCCCGCCCCCACATCCAGCATCACAACCCAGCTACTGGGCTTCCCCACCCTGGTGAACAACTAAGGCTCTGCCCCTCACTACATAACAGCCGCAACCAGACAAAAAAAAAAAAAAAAACCCACAATGGAGGATGGCTCAAAAGGGAGAACAGACCGGGGCCCCACAGTTAATTCATCTGAGTGACCAGGAGGTGGTCAACCTATCAGATGCAGAGCTCACAGTACTGGTAGCTAACCTATCAGAAGCTCAGTTCAAAGCTCTGGTAATTAGGAAGCTAACAGAATTTGTTGATTTTGGTTACAAATGAGGTGAACAAATGGAGGCTACAATAAGTGAAATGAAGAAAAACACATAGGGAACCAATAGTGATGGGAGGAAAACTGGGACTCAAATCAATGGAGTGGACCAGAAAGAAGAAAGAAACAACCAAACAGAAAAGAAGGAAGAAAGAAGAACTCAAAAAAATGAGGAGAGGCTTAGGAACCTCCAGAACATCTTTAAACCTCCCAACATCCAAATTATATGGGTACCAGAAAGGGAAGAGGAAGAGCAACAAGTGGAAAAGTTATTTGAACAAATAATAAAGGAGAACTTCCCCAATCTGGCAAAGCAAATAGACTTCCAGGAAGTCCAGGATGCTCAGAGAGTCCCAAAGAAGGTGGACCCAAGGAGGAACACACCAAGGACCATCATAATTACATTAGCCAAGATTCAAATGAAGGAGAGAATTCTAGAAGCAGCAAGAGATAAGGGGACAGTCACCTACAAAGGGGTCCCATCAAACTGTCAGCTGATTTCTGAAAAGAGCCCTTCCAGGCAAGAAGGGGCTGCAGAGAAGTATTCCAAGTCATGAAAGTCAAGGACCTACATCCAAGATTGCTCTATCTAGCGAAGTTGTCATTTAGAATGGAAGGGAAGATAAAGTGCTTCTCAGGTAAGGTCAAGTTAAAGGAGTTCATTTTCACCAAGCCCTTATTATATGAAATATTAAAGGGACTTATCTAAGAAAAAGAAGATAAAAAATATGACAGTAAAAAGACAGCAAACTCACAGATATTAAGAACCACACCTAAAACAAAAGCAAACTAAGCAAACAACTAGGCCAGGAGCAGGAACATGGAAATGGAGATCACGTGGAGGGTTTGCAACAGGGGAGTAGGAGGAGGAGAGAGGGGGAGAAGGTACAGAGAATCAGTAGCATAGACAGTGGGTAGAAAATAGACAGGGGGAAGGCAAGAATAGTGTGGGAAAAGTAGAAGGTAAAGAACTTATGAAACATGGACATGAAGTAAAGGTGCAATGTGAGTGGGAGGGGGTGTGAAGGGTGGAGGGGAATGATGGGGGAGAAATGAGACAACTGTAATAGCATAATTAATAAAATATAATTTTAAAATATAGTGTACGTAGAAAGTCCTATAGACTCGGCCAAAAAGCTGCTCAACATAATAAATGAATTTGGCCAAATAGGCAGATACAAAGTCAACATCGAGAATCAAAGGCATTTTTGTATACCAACGATGAATCAGCAGAAGCAGAAATCAAGAAAAAAATCCCATTTGATATAGCAAAAAGAAAAATGAAATACCCAGGGATAAACCTAACCAAGGAGGTAAAAGACCTGTGTGCAGAAAACTACACAACACTGAAGAAAGAAATCAAGGAAGACACAAACAAATGGGAACATATACCATGTTCATGGATAGGAAGAATTAACATCATCAAAATGTCCGTACTGCCCAAAGCAATTTACAAATTCAATGCAATACCTATTAAAGTACCAATGGCATATTTTACAGACATAGAACAAACACTTCAAAAATTTATATGGAACCATAAATGACCCCAAATAGCTGCAGCAATTTTGAGAAAGAAGAGCAAAGTAGGAGGGATCACTATACCTGACACCAAACTGTATTACAAGGCCACTATAATCAAAACAGCCTGGTACTGGCATAAAAACAGGCACATGGACCAGTGGAACCGAACAGAGAGCCCAGAAATAAACCCAAGTCTCTGCAGTCAATTAATATTTGACAAAGGGGCCAGCAACATAAAATGGAGTAAAAATAGCCTCTTCAACAATTGATGTTGGGAGAACTGGATGGCTATGTGCAACAAAATGAAACTTGAGCACCAACTTACACCATACACAAAAATAAATTCAAGGTGGATAAAAGATTTAAATATAAGCTGTGACACCATTAAAGTCCTAGAGGAGAACGTAGGCAGGAAAATCTCAGACATTTCACGCAACAACATTTTTACTGATTGTCCCCTAAAGCAAGGGACATAAAGGAAAGAATAAACAAATGGGATCTCATCAAAATAAAAAACTTCTGCACAGCTAAAGCAAACAGTATTAAAATATAAAGAGAACCAACTATATGGGGAAACATATTTGCCAATGATACCTCAGACAAGGGTTTAATCTCCAAAATATATAAAGAACTTACACGACTCCACTCTAAGAATACAAGCAACCTAATTTAAAAATGGGCAAAGGACTTGAACAGACACATCTCCAAGGAGGACATACAGAGGATCCAGAGACACATGAAAAGATGCTCAGTATTGCTAGCTATCAGAGAGATGCAAATTAAAACCACAATGAGATACCACTTCACACCAGTCAGAATGGCCATTGTACACAAAGCAACAAACAAGTGTTGGAGAGGATGTGGAGAAAAGGGAACCCCAGTGCACTGTTGGTGGGTCTGCAGACTGGTACAACCACTATGGAAAACAGTATGGAATTTTCTAAGAAAACTAAAAATGGATCTGCCTTTTGACCCAGCAATTCCACTGCTAGGATTATATCTTAGGAACCCTGAAACACCAGTCCAAAAGAACCTATGCACCCCAATGTTCATAGCAGCACAATTTACAATAGCCAAGTGCTGGAAGCAACCTAGGTGCCCATCAGTAAATGAATGGATTAAAAAAACATGGTACATTTACACAGTAGAATTCTATGCAGCAGAAAGAAAGAAAGAGCTCCTACCCTTCGTGACAGCACAGATGGAACTGTAGAGCATTATGCTAAGCAAAATAAGCCGGGCAATGAAAGACAAATACCATATGATCTCACCTTTAACAGGAGCCTAATCAGCAAAACAATCAAACAAGCATAATATAACCAAAGACACTGGAACTGAGAACAGGCCGACAGTGACCAGGCGGGAGAGGGGAGGGAATTTCAGGGGAAAGGGGGAAGGGTTTATAGGAACAAGTATAAAGGACACATGGACAATAACTAGGGGGCGTGGAAATGGGAGGGAGGTGGGGAGGGCTGGGGTGGTGGGCTGGGATGGGAGTAAAAGATAGAAAACTGTACAAGAACAGCAATTAAAATAAATTTGTTTAAAGAAGAAAACTTACAGGGAAGACTGGGATGGAAAAAAGTATTCCAAGTCATGAAAGGCAAGGACCTACATCCAAGATTGCTCTATCCAGCAAAGCTTTAATTTAGAATGGAAGGGCAGATAAAGCGCTTCCCAGATAAGGTCAAGTTCAGGGAGTTCATCATCACCAAAGCCTTATTATATGAAATGTTAAAGGGACTTATCTAAGAAAAAGAAGATAAAATATGAAAATGAAAGGAGAACAAACTCACAATTATCAACAGATGAAAGTAAAAGGAAACAATGAAAACAAAAACTAAGCAAACATCTAGAGTAGGAACAGAATCAGAGAAATGGACATCAGATGGAGGGATTTAAGTAGGGGGGAGGGAGGAATGGGGAAGGTACAGGGTAGAAGAATCATAATTAGTAGGCATAAAATAGACAGGGAGAGAGAAAAATGGTATGGGAAATAGAGGACTGAAAGCACTTATATGTACAAGCCATAGAAATGAACTAAGGAGAGGGGAATGGTGGAGGGTTGTGGGGAGCAGGGTGGAGGGGCGATAAAGGGGGAAAATTGGGATAACTGTAATAGCATAATCAATAAAAAGTACTTAAAATAAGAATAAAACAGTTAATAGTTGGAAAGGTATGTTTTAGAGAAGATTGTTTATAAACATACCTCTTGCTTCGCAGATCTTAGTCTTGTTAATAAGCATCACCCATCTTCCCGTCTTCTTCTGTAACTTGCTTTCATCTTCCTTAGTTGATACACACACAAGCATACTTGCCTTACTCTCTTGCTTTCTCTTTTCTTCTTTATAAGTCTGCACAAGTTTGTGCACAAAATTGGCTTTCCTTCTAGCTGTTTTGTCTCTGTACTCCATCCAAAAATGCTTTCTGTGTCTCTAATTTCATCAAGATATGCCCGACTGAGAATGTCAAAACCACTAAGCAGAAGTGTTTAATTCAAAGTTGGCTGTGCCAGTGATGATCAGCTAAGGAAATGACCTCGAATTTTTTCTTAATTGTTTGTTAGGATGTAAGTCTTCACTTGATGGAGTAGTTAATAAAATATGGTATAGGAATCCTGCTTCTCATCCCCTGCCCTTTGTTGTGCAGAGGTTCCCACTGATTTCCAATAGAGCTCTCTGAACTCAAGGAAAGACACATGGAAAGGAAAAGATCACTGGCCATATGTGGGAACACCACCTTTGGTGAAGGTTTTCCATAAGCAGAGAGTAATTTCATGATTTATTGGCATTCAGATTCTGGCCACATTTATGTAAGTCGGTGAACTAGGGATTGAGAGTTGAGTTGGTCACCAGCAACAAGCCTGGGAGAAGTCAGTCTAGGCAGGTCAAGTTGTTGCTAGGAGTAGGAGACTGCGGTTCTAGTCCCTGCTCGGCAATCTGATGACTGCTGTATCAGGAAAGTCTATTAACCTCTCCCAGTCTTTGTACCATCATCCATTAAATGGGGAGAAAACCATTGACCTGCCAAGGTTGCTGCAAGGATAAAAATAGGTGTATGTGAAAACACTTTCTAAATGATGAAGTGTCATGTACATGTTAGTTATTATTATCCAACCTTAGAGGTAACCAAAATGGTACATTTTTATTCCAAGGCTTTTTTGGTTTCCTTTTGATTTAGAGTCTCTAAATGTATTATGTTCTGATGTTTAAAGTACTTTGTAACTATAAAAATTATGAAAGGAAAGATTCGGAGTATAATTAGCAGGGGAGGAAGCTTATGTTTCTCTGGGATGAGAACACCATGACTTGACAGTACATTCATAATTCATTTCCTGAGGTTTGTCCATGTGTTGAGAGCATATCTTGCTCAAAGAACACATTTAGTGAATATTTGAGAATGATGGTGATGAAGAGCAAGTGTCAGGAAGTGGTCAAGTGGGCGACACAGGCAACTGTCCGTACATGGCTGTAGTTGGAGTAACTGCTTCGGAGACCCTGGTGGAACCAGAATGAATGCCATAAAATGGGTGGATTTCTTCCCCCCATTTCGGCCCATTTGCCAGTCCCCTTTCTGCACACCATCTGTACAAGGCTCAGGATTTACAAGGCTGAATCTTCATGGACTGAAGACATTTCTTATGTTTTCAGTTAGGAAGAAAGGTACTGTGATGATCTGCTTTATGTGTCACCTTAGCTAAGCTATAGTGCCCAGGCATTTAATCAAACACTAACCTAAGATGTTGCTGGGGAGATATTATGTAGATGTGGTTACATCTACATAAAGTTGCCTTTATGTAAATTATTGTTTAAATTATAATTTATTAATCATGCTATTACAGTTTTCCTGATTTTCCCCCCTTAGCCCCGCTCCACCCAGCACCCCCACCTCCTTAGGCAATCCCCCCACCATTGTTCATGTCCATGTGTCATGTGTATGTTCTTTGGTTGCTCTATTTCTTATATTGTACTTTACATCCCCATGACTATTCTGTAACTATCTGTTTGTACTTCTTAAAACTTTATGTAAATTAGATTGCTTCGGATAATGCAGGTGGGCCTCATCCAATAAGTTGCAGGCTCTAAGAGCAAAAACTGAGGTTTCCTGGGGAGGAAATGCTGCTTCAGGACTACAACATCAACTCCTGTTTAAATTTCCAGCCCACCAACTTGCTTTGTAGATTTTGAATTTCTTAAAGTAAATCAATCAATCTATCTATCTATCTATCTATCTATCTATCTATCTATCTATCATCTCCTTTGGTTTTGTTCCCCTGGAGAGCCTTGATTGATACATTCCTTTATTCAGAGTGTTCTCTATTTTTCCTTTTTTTTTGACTCTACAGTAACCCAACTCTCAGCAGTACGAGCCGCAAATTTTTTTTTCCGCAAGAAAAATCATCTGCATTCCTTGAACTACAAACCACATAAATTAATTCCAACTTATAATCCAACTCTGATCTTTTTAAAATCTACTAAATGTCAATATAACTGAAGTACATTTTTTAAAACCCTTGTCAATTTTACCTCATCAAAAGTCAAAAGTTCAAAACATCTGCCTTGGTTCTTATAACTCTACAGTCTCTAATTATTCTTCTAGCTGGTCTCTTTACTTAAATACATTTCAAATAATATGGAATCTCAATATACTGACAAGGTATAAGTTATCTCAGGGTGCCAAGGCAGTGGAACTCAAGTTACAAATTTTATATTTCAATGAAGCAGTCTTTCCTTTGACACTAAGCTTGAAATATGGTGATCTCATAATTCAAGGTTTTAGGATCACTCAGGAGTAAAGAATTCATCCCTGTTTAAGTAGTTATTTTTATGTGCCGAGCCAGTCCTGGCATCCTTTACATACATTCTAGTCACTTGAATTCTGTGAATCACAAATGTTCTGAACCTCACCTCTGACCATTCCCGGGCAGACCAGTCAGAGTCTGAGTTCTGTGAGTCATTTATCACAGACTTCAGTTTTAACCAGTTCCCAGCGGGGTTACGTGTGAGCCTTTGCAATTGTCGTGACCGCATTGTATACACACACATCGATTGCCCTCTGTAATTCCCAGACCTGGTGCCTTGCCCTTCTGCCTAACTTGGGTGAAGCAGCATGGAAGCACCATGCTGGCCCCCAAGGGGTGGGGAAGGAACCTGGCACCACTGGGCAGATGTTCCTTAATGGTAATGCTCCACTGAGCCAGTGGCCTCCAAAGAGACCATGCATGTGGCCTTGTTGATGAGGAATGTAGTCGTAGTCAAACAAAAAGGTCCCCAGTCTCCATCTGAGGACCCTGTGCATGGCCCGTTACCCCTGCTACAGAAAGAAACTGGACAGGACCTCCCTTTAGGTGCCTGTCAGCCCTCATCACTAATCAGCCCAGGGGCTACTCAGAATGACTGGAGGCACTCTCTTCCACCTCCCACCAACGGCACTGCCCTCTCTCAGCCCTGCCATCTGGGGAGCCCCACACCAGGCCAGGGCAAGCAAGCTTTGCTTCTGCATGGTCCTTCAAAGCTTGCCATCAGCCAAGCTCCTGAAATATTTATGTTTATACAGGCAGGGCTCCGACTCTTTTTCTACCAATAGAAGCCACAGCAGGTAAGGACCAGATATGGTTTGGGTGGTTTGTTCATCTCATGATGACAAACCTATCAGCAATGGCTCACTTGGCAGGGGTCTTACTTACCAAAAGAGCCAAATAGTTACTCATTGTTGCAATCTATGCACTGGAAGAAATACACATCAGAAAAATCTCATAGATTCTCCCTCTCTTTTATTCAGAGGTTTGATTTCATTCACTCACAGGGAAAAGTCAAAATGCCCTTCCTGATGGATGCTTATTTCAGGACTCAGTGCCAGTACATTGCAGGGAGGGTGAGGGGTGTGTGTGTGTGTGTGTGTGTGTGTGTGTGTGTGTGTGTGTGTATGCGCGCGCGCACGCGCGCAAAGATACCATGACATGCCACCATAGAGCTTTGTGACTACCTGTTATATTGTGAACTGTTAGAAAACTTAATGATTGGCAAGAAAATTCATAGAAGGGAAGGAGGCAGGAATATTCATCTTCTCAGCAAAGATGCGTGGGTGTACTTCAGCCTCAATTAACAATTGTTCCCAAATATTTCAGCAAACACACCTTAGATATAGGCTTTTTTGAGAGAAGACAGTGATAAAAGCCTGTGGGTTAAGTGAGTTTTCCCATGGTAATGAAAGCTGTCAACACAGAAGCAGCTCAATTTATCTCAAAACGGAAGCTTTCGCTAGCTTGCACCTCTCATCAAATTGGTTTTTCATGGATGGGAATTATTTTTACATATTCTAAAATGGTATCATTTCCTAGTGGCAAATTTGGGGGGATATATTTTGAAGTTAGTCAAAAGGGAAATGTCCTATTTTGTAAACAGCAGCATTTCTACATTTTAAAAATCAGGTGTTCTCACAACAATTAAAAAATTTTATAAATAAATAAAATCAGGTGTTCTCAGTGGGGAGCCAGGTTTTATCTTTGTCAGTGTTGGCTATTGCTAAGTGCATCCCAGATTGAAAATCTAAATAAAATACTGCAAGAAAAGGCATGGGGGAAGTTTATGTTGGAAAAGCAGGAGGGAGATACATACACATATATAATACAGAGACAATTTATCTATGAATTTAGAAAGCCTTTCATGTGTGTGTTTTTTTTACCTCCTCTATCATGCTAGTTACTTGTTATTTCACTGTGAGCATTGCAAACATGGAGGGCTGCAGAGGTGCCAGGCTCCATCATGGTCTCCAAAAATTGGCTCTGTACCTATGCAAAATTAGATATTGGCTGGTAGAGTCCGCTGACAGACCCTGGATTCACAGGGATTTCTCATAAGAGAAGACAGGGCTACAAACCCACAGGACTCATGCTCCAACCAGCAGCAATACAACATGCTCCATCCAACAAGCCAAAACCCATTTTTAAATGAATTCTGAATCTTCATCAGACATCGTGTCCAGCCCTGGTAAAATACTCCCGTCCTCTTTTCTCTTTCATGAGGAAGGGATTCTGTTGAATCTTACATGGACCAGAGCTTTGAGATTTTTCACAAGAAGGATGCAGGTCATTTTGTCAAAAGACCCAGGTCATTTGTATCCTGCCTTGACTAGGCTGCCCCAGTATTGAAGGAGGAAGGAAATGTTAGAATTCTACAGACAAAAATCTTTCTGTTTTTATCTTCCTTGGAACTAGAAAAACTGTGTGATGGTTCTGGTATAAGAAGAATTAATGCAGTGAAGAAACATATTAGACAGCTGGAACATATAAGTCTATTCCAAAAGGATCTGCCATCTGGGTCTTTTTTCCTTACTGTATCAACTAAAAACTGCTTCTCATTTATGAGTAGTTAGTAGATGGCTTTACTATTTCTGAGAGATATACTTTATGCTGTGGACAGTGAATTTTAATAATTAAAAAAGACAGCTTTTTTTTTGTTATGGTTCACCTTGGGTTCCTGGTTCTCCAGTTAAGCACTGAAGAGGAGGTAAGGAGGGTTATTTTTTAGGCTAAGAGGTACTTTTTAAATTTTTTTATTTATTTTAGAGAGTGGGGAAGAGAGGGAGAAAGAGAGAAACATTGCTACAAGAGAGAAACATGGATGAGTTGCTTCTCATATGCACCCTGACCAGGGGGCTGAACCTGCAACCTGGGCATATGCCCTGACCAGGAATTGAACCTGCAACCTTTCAGTTATAGGATGACACTCCAACCAACTGAGCCACTGGCCAGAGCAAGTATTGCATGTTTTTAAAATTCTTGTGGCACACCTGTTGAAAATTGCACACCTGTGCTCTAAGGGTATAGTAAAGAATCAGGAGTTGAACTACATGACCTTAGTCCCAATCAGAGCCTTAATATGAAAGCTGGATCAGAGCCTTTCATCTTTCAGGTACTGTCAATTATTCACCCACCTGAAGGTACA
Organism: Anoura caudifer; assembly: GCA_004027475.1. Taxonomy (NCBI): domain Eukaryota; kingdom Metazoa; phylum Chordata; class Mammalia; order Chiroptera; family Phyllostomidae; genus Anoura; species Anoura caudifer. The sequence goes on along the minus strand of PVKU01014573.1, from coordinate 1,429 downwards.
ACTTCTGTGAGAGCAGAAACCTTATCTTCCCATAGCACACACTCAGTAAATACCATTGAATATTTTCATCGGTCTGTGTCTTAATCTGTTATGGCTGCTATAACAAATACCATAGACTGGGTGACTTAACAAACATGTGTCACAGTTCTGAAGGCTGAGAAGTCCATGATCAAGGTATAGGACAGTGTGGCTTCTGGCTAGAGCCCTCTTCTTGATCATAGATGGCCTCCTTCTTGCTATACCTTCACATGGCAGAAAAAAAGATCATCTCTCTTGTATCTATTCTTATAAGGGCATTAATCCCATTCAAGGTCTCGATGCTTATGACCTAATTACCTCCCAAAGGCCTCACCCCCAAATGCCAACACACTAAGGGTTAGTGCTTCAACAAATGAATTTGGGGGAGACACAAACATTCAGTCCATAAAAGGTTGATAATCTCATTGGGTAACATCAATGAGGCCAACATCTTAAGAGTAATGCCTGTAGGAGAAGCTTTGTATTGCATTCTGTATTATGTGTGACATTGTGAGAAAGTGCTTAAGTAGGTTTCAGGAGACTTGAGTTCTAGTCCTGCCTGTGCCCCCATTATGGTCAGTGACCTTCGGTAATTTGTTGATCTCTCTAGGACTTTTATCTCCTTGTTTCTAAAATGACTAAATAATTGTTGAGCTTCCTTCAGTCCTACAATTGTATGATTTCATGATTCCAAACCTTGGTCAGCCATTCAAAAATGCATTCTCTGGATAAAGATGACTGTTAGAGCTAAATGGAAAAGCAAACCCGTTGGTAGAAAGAATTGTTCCAAGCACATTGCTTAAAGACAGTGACTCAGAAGTACCACCTTCCTCTTTTTCTTAACAGGTGCTCTTTCAGTGGAGGTGAGAGGCAAATAGGGAAAAATAGGCACTGAGGCACAGAAAGAATGGGGAGACTGAATATGGCTCTAAACTGCACTGTGGTCTATCATGTAGTATTTAGAGAGGGGAAAAGGAAGAATTCACCTTATTAAACTATTTTCTAGTAGTTCTTTTAAGGAAACATTCAATCCACTGCCCATGGAATATGCATCCTGTAGTGGTGCTTCTCAAAAGATATGACCACATCCTAACCCTGAAACCTGTAAATGCAACCTTATTTGGAAAAAGGGTCTTTAAAGGTATAGTTAGGATGTCAAGATGAGGTCATCCCGGATCATCATTAAGTCCAATGACAAGTGTCCTTATAAAAGATATTCAGAGAAGAAGGCCACATGCAGACAGTGGCAGAGATTAGAGTAATGCAGCCACAAGGAGTGCTGACAACTAGCAGAAGGTAGGAGAGGCAAGGAAAGACTCTCTAGGGAGGGAGCGTAGCCCTGTAGATACCTTGATTTTAAATTTCTGGTCTTTAGAGCTGTGAGAATAAATCACTGTTGTCTTTTTTTTTT
>PVKU01014572.1:0-22375 GCA_004027475.1 Anoura caudifer | reverse complement strand
TACCAGTCTGCATTCCCACCATAGTGCACTAGGGTTTCCTTTTCTCTACATCCTCTTCAACACTTGTTGTTTGTTGCTTTGTTTATGATGGCCACTCTAACCAGTGTGAAGTAGTATTTCATTGTGATTTTAATGTGCATTTCCTTGAAGGCTAGTGATGCTAAGCATCTTTTCATATATCTCTGGGCCCTCTGTATGTCCTCCTTGAGAAGTTTCTGTTCAAGTCCTTTTCCAATTTTTTAATTGGGTTGTATGTCTTCCTGTCATTGAGTCATATAACTTCTTTGTACACTTTGGAGGTCTAACCCTTGTCCAAGGTATCATTGCCTAATTTATTTTCCCATATAGTTTTTCTCTTTCTTTTTAATGCTGTTTTTTAGCCACAGAGAAGCTTTTCATTTTGATGAGATCCCATTTGTGAATTCTTTCCTTGCTCTAGTGGACATATAGGTGAAAATATGGCTTCATGAAATATCTGAGATTTTCCTGCCTATGCTCTTCTTCTCTTGGACTTTTATGGTGTCATGACTTATATTTAATTCTTTTATTCACCTTGAATTTATATTTGTGTGGGGCTTCAGTTGGTGATTGAGTTTGAATTTTATGCATGTAGCTTTCCAGCTCTGCCAACAACATTTGTTGAAGATACTATTTTTACTCCATTTTAGGCTTCTTTCCACTTTATCAAATATTAATTCACCATAGACACTTGGGTTTATTACCAGGCTCTCTAATATGTTCCACTGGTCTAACTATCTGTTCTTATACTTGTACCAGAGTGTTCTGTTCACAATGAACTTGTAATGCAGTTTGATATCAAGTATTGTTACATCTCTTACTTTGTTCTTCTTTCTCAACATTGCTGGGGCTATTCGGGGATGTTTATGGTTCTATATAAATATTGGAAAATTTTGTTCCACATCTGTGAAATATGTCATTGTTACTTTAGTTGGGATTGAATTGAGTCTATAAATTGCTTTGACCCAGGGAATAAAAACCTGCCTCCACAAAAATATCTTCCTCTACAATATCAGTGTCAAAGGCAAATGAACAGTTCTAATAAGGATGTAATTTGATTAAGGCTATTTTAGGAAAGGAAAGAAATAAACCACAGTATAAATTCTAGTGACTTATTATGCACTAACTTGCTAGACATGAAGTGAGCATTTAAGTGCTATGCAGAAAAGAAAGTATTACTAGTCATGGAGAAGACAAGAGTCAATTCCATCTCGGTGGACTTTAGTATTTATCTTTTTTTTTTCCTTACTGGATCCACTTCTAGTGGTATCAGATGTTGACCCTGTCTGACCTTAGGCTGCCTGCTCTGTGACTGCCAGAGTTCTGCTTACTATAATTGTCTGTTTCAGTCATTAGTTAGTTTGCACTCAGCAGTCAGGTTTAAATGCCATAGGGAGGGCCATAATTACTCCTGGAGTTGGTGTTATTGTCTTCCCCCATACTGTGGCTGAGAGGGGAGAGATCTGCATGGATAGGATGGCTTCTGCAGTATGGGAGATGACTAGGGACCAGGATTTCAGTGGCTGGTCTCTCAGTTCTCTCCTCCATTCCTCTATCCCCAGTCTGTCATCAAGCATCTCTAGTACACTCTGCCCACCCCTTTGCCAGGGATTTACATCTCTGGCTGTTCCTTTAGTTATTAATTTAGTTTCTCTGCACTCTGCAGTCAGGCTTAAGAAACAGAGAGCAAGGTCAGAGTCTCTCTTAGGGACTGGGCTGTTGTTTCCCCTCAGGCTGTTGTCACTCACAAAAGCAGGGTCCGCCTGAGTACATTGGCTGCTGGGGTTTTGGGGCTGACTGAGCACTGAGTTCCCTGTGTTTACTCTCTCTAACTCTCCCCAACATTTCCATCACCAGTCTCTGCTCAGACATATCCAGGCCACACTGCTTCCACCTTTGCTGGAACCCTGGGTAAGTGACAGCAAATGAAAATGTGTGCTATGGCCCAGTAAATGGCTGTTTGTGTCTCCAGCCATCTGTCTCTGGCAGAGCCAACTCTGCCTCTTATTGCTGCTGGTTGTTATCTGTATACTTTCTGTCTCTAGTGTTCTAGACTGGGGATCCCGGCTTAGAGTTTAGACTCCATTCCTCTCAGGGGTGTCTAATATGATGCTTAATTATCTCTCACATATTGCTGCCTATTAGAACCAAGCCAAGTCTGTTGGGACTCCACCACACTTGTTACCTGACAGTTTATGCTGAGGGTGGTTTTTCTATCTGTCTGAGGTACTAAGGCTTCTCTCTCGCTATAGTTCAGTTGCTTGTTCTTGGTAATTTCTCCACAATTTAGCTGTAATTCGAGGTGGGCCCTGAGAGGAGGTTAATGTGTTCTCTACTCACTCCTCCACAATCTTGCTGTCCATCTACAAATCCCTTTTTTTTTGAGCTGAATCTTTTTTAAAATATATTTTATTGATTATGCAATTACAGTTGTCCCATTGTTCCTCATCATTCCCCTCCATCCTGCACACCCCTCCAACCCACAACCCCCCCTATAGTTCATGACCATGTGCCATAAGTTCTTTAGCTTCTCCATTTCCCACACTATTCTCGCCCTCCCCCTGTCTATTTTCTACCTATCATCTATTCTACTTAGTCTCTGTATCTTTTCCTCCTGTCTCCTCCTCCCACTCTCCTGTTGCTAACCCTCCATGTGATCTCCATTTCTGTTTTTCTGCTCCTGTTCTATTGTTTGCTTAGTTTGCTTTTGTTTTAGGTGTGGTTGTTATTACCTGTGAGTTTGCTGTCTTTTTACTGTTCATATTTTTATCTTATTTTTCTTAGATAAGTCCCTTTAACATTTCATATAATAAGGGCTTGGTGATGATGAACTCCTTTAACTTGACCTTATCGGAGAAGCATTTTATCTTCCATTGTAAATGAAAGTTTTGCTGGATAGAGCAATCTTGGATGTAGGTCCTTGACTTTCATGAGTTGGAATACCTCTTTTCAGCCCCTTCTTGCCTATAAGGTCTCTTTTGAGAAATCAGCTGAGAGTAAGATGGGAACTCCTTTGCAGGTGACTGTCCCCTTATCCCTTGCTGCTTCTACAATGCTCTCCTTCATTTTAATCTTGGCTAATGGAATTATGATGTGCCTCCTTGGGTCCAACTTCTTTGGGACTCTCTGAGCTTCCTGGACATCTTTAAAGTCTATTTCCTTTGCCAGATTGGGGAAGTTCTCCTTTATTATTTGTTCAAATAAGTTTTCCACTTCTTGCTCTTCCTCTTCCCCTTCCAGTACCCCTATAATTCTAATGTTGTGATGTTTAAAGATGTCCTGGAGGTTCTTAAGCCTCTCCTCATGTCTTTGAATTCTTGTTTCTTCCTAGTTTTCTGTTTGGTTGTTTGTGTCTTCCTTCTGGTCCACTCCATTGATTTGAGTCCCAGTTTTCCTCCCATCTCCATGGGTTCCCTGTGCTATTTTCTTCATTTCACTTATTGTAGCCTTCATTTTTTCATCTAATTTGTGAGCAAAATCAACCAACTCTGTGAGCATCCTGATCACCAGGGATTTGAACTGTGCATCTGATAGGTTGGTTATCTCTCGGTTGCTTAGATGAATTGGCTCTGGGTCTTTGATTTCTTCTCCCATTTGAGCCATTTCTAGTTTTTTTTTTTTTTGTCTGCTTGCAGCTATTAGGTAGTGAGGGGTGGAGCCTTAGGTGTTTTCAAGGGCAGGGCTTCTCAGTCGCTGGGTAGTGACACTGTATGTGGGAGCAGGTCCAAGAGGGATCAATGGCTCTTGCTCCACTCTCTCTTGGATTCCAGTCCCTTCCGCTACTTCCCCTTCACCTGGATTATCTGCACACGAATGTGGGACCACCTGGTCAGCCAGCTATCTTGCGCAGACTCACAGGGTCTGCACAGTTGCCACCTTATGCCAGGGGTCTGCTAGCTGCTACCTGTGCATCTGGGGTCTGCCACCCACTGCTGCCTGTGTGCCCAGTCTGCACCTCCACTTTTTCCTGATGCAACACCATCCCTCTTACCGGTCTGGACGAATGGTTGTTGGACTTCCATACAGTTCAATTTTCCATGAGGTCTGGTTGTTTTCTTGTTTCTAAATCTTTGTTGTCCTTGATTTTGGTTGTGAGAGCAGTCTCCACCTATACCTCCATCTTGGCCAGAAGTCTGCAAATTCTTAAAGAATTCAACAAAATTAATAGAATTAATAAAATAAGTCATCAAGAATGAAATGAAAACTAAATGTACAGAAATCTGAAACATTCATAGCATTAATAAACAATGAAAGAAGTAAAGAAATTAATCCCATTTACAATTGCATTGAAGAGAAATAAATGCCTGTGAACTGGAACAAACAAAGAAGTGAAGGAACTGTACTCTCAAAATTAAAGGACATTGAAGAGAGAAATTGAAAAGGCACAAAAAATGGAAAGAGAGACCATTCCTATACAATGGGAAGATTAAACTGTTATAATTGTAATACTTCCCAAAACTATTAATTCAATTCAAACATTATCAAGCTACAGCTCAGAATTTTAAAAAAACCTTAAAATGTATAAGGAACCACAAATACTTTAAATAAGCCAAATATATTTGAAGACTAAAACATAATGTTGGAGATACCACACTCTGTGTTCTCAAACTGTACTTTAACAGTATAATAATATTGTAATAAATATATAATATAAATTATGTACATTATATATGTATCATAATATACAATGAATATATAACAAAGTATAATAATACTTTAATACTATATTAAACTATCAAAACAGAAACGTATCAACACAAATCAGATACCTAAATCAATGGAAAAGTATAGACAATTCAAAATTAAACCCTCTTAAATTAATAAGTAATCTATGAGATAGAAGGTAAAAATACACACTAAACATTTGAGAGATTTTTCAAAAACTAGTCTTGGAAAAGTAAAATTTATGCATTCAATAAAACTCATCTACATTCTTACATCCTATATAAAAATAATTTTAACCTGATAACAGCTCTTCCCACCTCTTCCACATTTTCAACTGACACCAGCCCTGCTTCTCTCTTTCTCATCTCTCCCTTTCTTCCCATTGAAGTGAGTACCTCACTGATCCCTGCATCACAGAAATTTCTAGAGCACCCATCTCTTTGCCCTCCAACTGACTCTATTGCTGGCTATATTCCTTTCTTTCCAACTGATGTCCAGCATGGTTAAGTCTCCATGTGTGTTTTAATTTATGATAGTTTTCCTCTTCATTTTCCATGCTCACCCTCTCTCTCTAATTATCTTTCACTTAGCTCCTTTTCCTTCAACAGCTCAGAACCTGTGAAAAGGAGTGTGTAAGAACACCTGTGTGTGCAGACTTTCATTCTAGCTGAAGACTAAGCCTGCACAATGACAACTCCTTAGATGATTTTGCAGCTTTACAACTGGTACAGCCCCTGTCTCTCAGGTTACTGGCCCCCAGGCCCTGCTCTGGACATTCCTATTCTTCTGAATCTCACATATCCTTCATGCAATATTGACTGGAAGTAACATGACAAAATATAGCACCTCATATTTTTTAGTATATAAGTCATAAAGAATATCATACCTGACCCAAAAGAGAAGCTTCATCAACAGCCTTCTGTGATTTCAAACATACACCACATATAAAGAACCTGAAAACTAATACATAGTAAATACTCCATGTGCATCAGTACTGGGGCTCTTGTCATGTGTTAACCATAGACATTTTAGGCCAAATCACTTGTGTTTTGGGTGATGCCTTCTGCATGGTAGGATACTTGGCAGCCTTTTTCCACAACTCAATACGCCCCTCTAGTACCTCAACCCCCTAAAATATATATATATATATATATATATATATATATATATATATATATATATATATATAGAGAGAGAGAGAGAGAGAGAGAGAGAGAGAGAGAAATAAGGACAGAGAGAGAGGGAGTTAGAAAAAGAAGAGAGAGGTAAAAGCAAACAGAGAAATATAATATTCAAAGGAGGGAAAAGTGACATTTTTAAAAATAAATTTAAAAAAATCTTCACACAAAGATATATTTTCTTTATTTTTCACAAGGGTGGAAGAGAGAGAGAACCAGAGAGAAGCAGAGAGACAGATATCATCTATGTTAAAGAGAAAAATTGACCACTTTCTTTTTGTATGCCCTGCCTTATCAGGGATTGAACCCACAACCTACATAGGTGCCCTGACTGGGGACTTAACTAGTAGCATGTGAATGGGATGATACTGCACCAACTGGGCCAACTGATCAGGATGACAGTATTTTTACTTGGAAAATGTATGTGACTTCATATCACTTTGGCCTTATTGTGGAGAAGCTAGTTCAAAACCACTGTGTGGTGACACAAAATATTCATATTGGCAGATAGCATCCATGGGAAACCATTATGAAGGCTGCACACCATGTAAGCTGCCATAACCACACAGTCCAATTCCTAGTATGACAGGAGTCCACAGAAAGTTATATGGCAGAAATAAATACATTTAGATATTTTCTTAAGCTTAACCCCATAAAGGTGAGTGACAAAAATTGGTTATCCATATTTGTATGATTGTTCCAAAATCATATTGATGAATGTAAGACCTGATTTAATCACTATTTCCAGCTACATTTTACCTTTTATTTTTATTTTATTTTTTTTTTTGGTATCTTGCCATATCTGAGGTTTTCCACCAAACACATTTAACAGCACCCTCCAGTGTTTTTGGTTGTATGTGATACACCTGTCACAGTATCTCTACAAAACTGTTCTAGTCCCCATCCCCAGTGAGCCAGCTGGGTCACTGGAGAATCCAAAGAAACACAATGTCACTACTGTGATCACAGAACAAGTGTTTGAACTCAGCTCTTCCTTCTGAAACTTGGAGCCCTTTTTATCTTCGTAGGAATTGTAGAAAAAGCTGACCCTGATGCATTTCCATATTAATGGAGGGGTAATGTGCAAGCTCAACATCCCTGAGAACCTTTCAGGGAAGTCTAATTGGAATACAAGCCCCCAGTTAACTTAACTTTTAAAAAGGTTGCTCACTTCCTCATTGACAAAATGAACCATTAGAAATCTATTCATTGCCCAAATTCTAGAGACAGATCCCTATCAAGTTTACTTTACTGAAGAAGGTTGAGAGATCAAAATGTTTGCCAGCCTTCTCCACACTTTTTCAGGATGTGTCTTTTGGAAAAGGCCATAATGAAATGGTTTCCCTCACTATAAGCAATAATTCTGGCTTTCTGTCTAACAACTTTACTCATTCAGCTCTGAGTGTTCTCAGGTATCTCAGGCTGTTATTGTGATCCCACCTGGGCAGCATTGCAGCCATTGCCATCTATTTCTGCTGTTTTAGGGGAAAATGTCAAGAGAAGTAGATGACTTTTCTGGTCAGAAGCAGTTAGGTATTGGAATCCTGGTGGATCTGTCAGTTGTGTACCTTGGGTCATGGCTAGCAGAATAAGAAGGGAGTGCTGTAGAACCAGCTACTTTGCATTCTTATAATTCTGAGCTACTGAGTTGTCCTTTGGTTTGTCTTAATGTTTAAAGTATCTGTAGTTTTCCCACTGTACCTGATAAGAATAAATTGAAAAAAAAAATACGGTGGTGTTCCATCCTGCAGCAATGCGCAGGCAGTCCCCTAATGTTTCTTGACTGAGTACCAGACAACATCTTTACAAAGCTCCACACAGAAATTCATGGAGGAGCAGTTGGACAGCTACAAACTCTCTGTATCCTTAGAGAGGTGGCAGGTACAACAAAACAACAGTCAAAATCTGTCAGAGGTGAGATTGCGCACAGGTCTGTGTAGCCCAAATCTTAAGAGAACAAGGGTTATCCCATATCTTTCTTTGCGATCCTTGGGGCACTCTCTGAGTCCCACAGTAGATCTCACTGAGTCCCTCTCCCAGTGGAATCTGAGCATCCATTCTCTCCACCACCAGCCACTAAATGAAGGTGTTACAAATTCAAGTCTCACATATTTGTCATAATATTAGAGAAAATGATATGCTGTTCAACTTCACAGCACACCATAAGCACCTCACATTTGGCTATACATTTTCATGGAACTGCGTTCCTTCGGTGTTTGTGTAGCAGTCAGCTCCATTGTCCTTTCAGTCTTTCTTAGACACTTACATACTATCACACTTGATAGCATCATTTATACACAAAATGGCAGATGTAACTAAGCCATTGCAACAGTTTTTGTGCAGCTTATCACATAACAAACCTAGACCCTTCAAGTCAGAATCTATGAGATGACTTATTTTCATGAATTCCCACAAGGGAGAGCATTTTTCACAGGGTCACAATCAAACAATGGCTTTAGACCATGACTTGATTACATTCAGTTTCCATATTTGCAGTTCTGCCAAAAATATCTAAATGGTCTCCTGATAAGGAATATTAGTTTTCTTGTTCTGTCAAAATGTAGTGCTGTGATGGTATGTGTAAATAGCACACTTTATACGTACATTTCTGGAAATTCGAATCTTGAGATCAGGTTGTGGGCTGGATTGTTTTTTTCCTGAGGACTCTTTCCTTTTCTTGCAGATGAGTGTGTGTAATCTTCTTGTTCCCAGGTCTTTCATCTATGTTTCTCTGTGACCTGTCCATTTGGGACAGGCTGCACTTTTGTCGGATTAAGACCCACTCAACTTAACTCACTTAACATTATTCCCCTAAAAATGATCCATCCAAATAGAGGCACACTGTAAGATAAAATGCCTTTGGACCACAAATTGTGATTTTTGAAAACACATTTGAGCTCTTAACGCATGCTCCTGCTTGGCTGAAAACACACTGAAATGAGGCTGCAGGTAGAAAGATATGTGTATGTAATATGTTCATGTGTTTCACACCTACAGTCAAATTTGAGCAAAAAATTCTCCACCGTGACATTCCTACCAGCAATCTCTGATGATGGTTGCTTTTTGAATCGAGCATCACTTGAAATTTATAATTGTTTCAAACCAAATCTTCATACTGTCAATTTGCCCAATGCTATCACAGTTGTCATTGATGTGCTCTATATTTTACCAATATTGTGTGGCAGTTGTCAGGCGTTTACCAGTTATATGGATTTCTTATTTTACATGTCATGTGATCAGATACAGTCGCAGGAAATGGGCTCTATTTCTTCCTTAAATCTCCAAGTATTCGTCTTTACTAAGTCTGAAATTTCTACAATGAAGGTTTCAAACCTTGATTACATAGAAGCAACAATGAGTGCCTTTAAAAAAATCAACTGGATTCCATTAATGTATGTGTTTTCTGTACAGTGTCTTTAAATTAAGGAGACATAAAATTCTCCAGAACCTTTCCCTTCATGGCAGGGAAGGCCAAGCCTCAGTAGCTCAGATGGAATGTAGTGTTGCCAGATTTTTGGTGGTTCTCAGTGCTGGCCTGAAAGAACTTGAGAACCATTAGACATGTTTAAGTCTGCATTTTCCCATCCCTGCATTAGAGTTATTTGTTGTGGAGTCACTGGGAAAATGTTGTTTATCCAGACTCCTCATACTTAGGAACAACAGAGGTTTTTGTTCTTAAGCTAAAAAAATGAGTTGAAAATAATGGTTATATAATTGCTCTTGATCAACTAACACATGATAGCACATTTGGAGGTAAGAAATTGTTTCAGTTTGGGCACTGAGTCTTGATATATGTGTTCCCGAAGAACTCTGAATCTCTGTAGGAGCTCCACATTGTTACTCTTTTAGTGGTTATTGGTGATGTTGTTTTACATAGTGTCCCTTCATGTTTACCTACATATGAAGGTGATATCTGATTGTCACCTTTAGGATCTTTTACAATGCATGATACAGAGGATTTTCATAATGTTCATGGTAGCAACCTACCCCCGCCAAAACATTTTAAAAATTATGACCCTCCGTCTTCATTTGTCTGGTATTTAGTACCATACAACTTATCCTAGACCAGCATTTTATTAGGTGAGTACTGGCCACATCTTTGGTACCACATGACTCTAGCCAACATGACGTTATGCTCTGGGAATATCCCTTTTCTCTCTGAGGCTGTTTGCTCAGTATTAGAAAGCAAATCTTGTATTATTTTGGTTGGATCAACTGGATCAACCATAGAAAGTGCTTACCTAGTACCGAGTATTGCAGTATATACTGCTCGGCCTGCTGTGAGTTTTCATTTAAATAAATTTTCACTCACCAATGAAAAGTTATCTGACTTCTTCCCCACTGGCTCATGGAACTTGTGAGTTTGAAAAAGAGATAGAATGCAGTTTTTAAGGAATTAGAGATGGTTTCCATCTGGTCTTGATTTTTGTCCTTTCTATGTCTAGATTAAAGATCTTTCAGGGCAGTAGATAAGTATAATGCCCACTGATATAACTGGTACTATTTTGGATGAGGTCACTGATTCCACTGTATATTATAAATCTGGTGTGTTGTTACCTTTCAAGGACACACAGTGTCATCAGATTTGGGAAGACGGTAGAACATTCATGGGGCCATTGGGATATCTGACATGCCTTTATCCAAGAGAGGGTGAAGCACACATGCTTCAAGCTGCATGTCCCCATGATTGTCACCTGTCCCCTTTGTATGGCACCCTACGATGACACCCACTGTGGCCCACTACATGTCTCTCTTCATCCAGCATGGCATCCAGAGGGATCCTGTACATCCTTAAATATTACATTATAGACAAAGCCAGCAAGGTGCCAACAGAATTCTGCAACAGAGCTTCATACTATGCATGCGAGCCCACTCAAGGCTATGGGAACAGTTTATCAGATCCAGTCTCAAGGCTATGAAAACAATACTCTTCAGACCCATTCTCCAGGTTATGGGAAACTGTTTCCCTTAGTTGCCTAGGGTGAGGAAACCAGACTGCCTTTGTTTACCTTACAACTTGCCTAAGCAAAAACAAAAGGAGACTTACACATGCTTGACTTCAGTTGAAAAGTAGGGTATATAGGCAGGAATGGAGTCAGTTTGGAGGCAAAAAGTGATGGGTAGATCTAGAATTATCTGTGAGGCAGGGAATGATGGGGTGCTAACTTCTATTGGAAGGCAAGCAGATGTGCATAAGAGAGCAGCAGGGCTGGCATCAGTTGAAAATGTAGAACAGGTTGGTGAGGCTGGTATCAGTTTAAGATTAATTTGAATCTGAGGTAAGAGAGTATCCAGTTTTTGTTGATTATGTATATTTTGTTTAGCCAGGATGAGCTGCTGAAAAGTCTGTCAACTCAGCAGTTTATATCTTTACCTTCTCTGTCATTCATTAGTTGTTCATGTAAGAGGGATTAGTCCTGGGCATTCTCTAGTGTTCCCATGTGTCAAGTGTCTGTTTTGTGCCCATACCTTTCTGTTTTGATTATTGTATCTTTATAGTATTGTGAGAGAACGTGGGGAGTGATATCTATAACTTTTCTGTTCCTTCTCTAAATGTATTTGCTTCTTTAAGGTATTTGTTTTCCACACATTTTTTTAAAAATTTTCACTTCTGAGAAAAAAGTTTGTTGTAGTTTGATAGGACTTCAGTTGAACCAATTAATTTCTCTGGGAGATATCATACTTATAACAATTTAATCTTCACAATATACAGGAATATTTTACCCTTCCTTTTTTAGGTTAATTTCAATTTCTTCAAAGTCCTATAATGTTGAGAGAACAGGTTTTTCACCCCTTTGTTGATGTCAATTCAGAGGCAATTATTTCTTTTTCATCTTATCTCACACCACCTGATGCTACAAATGACCCTGAGATTTCAATGGTGGGAAGCTCAAATTAGTACAGTGAATAACTTTTAAAGGCTCAAATGGCACAGCCCTAACTGCAGAGGTAGAAGATTCTAAGCTTATACAAAACAACAAAGATCCAACCAAGTTTCCCAAAAGACAAAAGCAAATAGCCCTGGTTCTGCTTATCTAATGCAAAACAGCTGCAACTGATGTCAATTAATCAGAAGAGGCTTACAGAACCAGCTAGGCAGAGTGAGAGTGAGGGAGGGTGAAAACAAATGTAAATTGGCCACAAGATACGCAGCCCTGGAAGGAATCCCCTTTCCCTTATTATTGTAGACATGCTCGCATTTCTACAATAACTCTGGTTAATGCTGGTCCTTTACTTGGGATAAAAGATACGGAATCCCAACTGTCTAGGAATGCCTGTCTGTGGCAATGGGTCTTAGCCTCTGTTCCAATAGATTCTAACAATGCTAAGGCAAATGGAGAAGTTGGTCCATACACACTGGGAGCAGTTTTTAGCTCTTTAAGGGACTTAAAAGGCAAGGGGTCATGGACTTTCTGAAGCTGACTTCCATTATTTGGATCTGTCCTCTCAATCACTGTGTAAAAAGCAAAACCTGTTACATCTTCACCTCTTTCATGAGCCTTCCACAATGCCCTTGGGAAAGCAGATATTTCCCTGGGCATAGAAACCTCGGACCTGTTTTTTTTCCTTGGCCCCTTAGGTTGGGTGGTGAGCCTCCTAGGGTGTGGCCTGACGGCAGCCTGAAGGAGGCCCTTGTCCTTCACAGACAGCACCAATAGTTGGTGTACCAGTCCCTGCATATGGAAATTTTTAGGATCTGGAAAATCATTATTTTCCTCCTCCTTAGAATCATCCTCCTCTCTCTCACTCTCCACCTTCCAAGCCTCCTCCTCAAGCTTCTTAGCATAATCTGGTGGAAGAGGCTCATCATCACAATCAGCCAGGGTTGCTGGCAGAGCTATTGGCAATTTTGGCAGGAGGGAGGTGTACCCTTCCACTGTTGAGGACAAAGTATCTGCTATTCATTTCTTTACTTCCAGTTCCTCCTTCTGTGAATTGAGTACATCACAAAGGAAATCCCACACAGTGAAGGTAAAAATGGGCATATGCACCAGCCCCTCAGCAGGATACTGATCCCACAATTTTTCACCTATCCTTACCCACGTAATTGCATTGACGGTTCCTTCATCTGGAAACCGAGGGCAAGTCTGCCGGACAAAGTCCAAGAACAGCTCTAATTGAGAGCTACACACCTTAGTTCCCTTTACTGTAAGCATAAATTTAAGCATTTACACATAAAGCCACCTCTTGGCAGATCCTGCATTCCCCATGATTTACACCTGGCTGAAAACTCAAATCCTTTCTCCTCTCACTTCAGGGCTTGTGAATGCACTCAGGAGTATCTCCTCACCCAGACTGATAGGTTCCCCCGTACTCAGGGCCCCATGTTGGGCGCCACTTGCTGCAACCAACCCAGAATGGGGGTCCACAAGTGGGGATAACAGGAGATGAAGAAAGATACAACACACTTTAAGGAAAATCAGGGACCAAGTGGGACATCATCCTCTGATGGAGAGACAATGAACCACAAATATGGTCTCCACATTTATTTTACAAGTGTTGGTTAGATGGAACTCAAGGGCACTTTGCAAACTTAAAGAGATGCTGCAGGCACAGATTGTTCATTCCCAGGCTATCTAACTGATGCATATGTCTTCTGCAAAAGTTACAGTCACATTCAGCTGCTGCTTGCAGCTATCTGTTTCATTGTCAACCCTCACAGGCTCTATCTGCTGTTGCTTCCGGCTTGGACCCACTTTGCAGATGCAAGCAGTCAAGTGTGGCTTTGTCAAGCACTCAAACAGAGCCAGAATTTGACAAAATTGATAGAATTAATAAAATAATTCATTAAGGATGAAATGCAAACTGAATATACAGAAATCTCTCTCACCCATAGCACTAATAAACAATAAAAGACGAAGTAATGAAGGTAATACCACTCACAATTGTGTGGAAAGGAAATAAATGCCTGTGAACTGGAATAAAGAAAGAGGTGAAGAACCTGTACTCTGAAAAGTAAAGGACATTGAAGAAAGAAAGTATAAAGAACACACAAAACAATGAAAGGATAACTCATTCCTATACCATGGCGAGATTAAACTGTTATAACTATAATACTTTCCAAAGCTATTAGTTCAAAAATCCTTATCAAACTATTTCTCAGAAGAAAAATCTTAAAATTTATATTTAACCACAAATACTTAAATAGCCAAATATATTTGAGGAAGAAAAAACAATCTGTGTACTCAAATTATACTATAAAACTATAATCATCAAAACAAAATGGCATTGGCAGAAAACAGATATCTTAACCAATGGAAGAGTATACAGAGCCCACAATTTAACCCTCTTTCTTGAACGACTAATCTATGACATAAGAGGCAAAAATATACACTAAAGTGTTGAGAGACTTTTCAAAAATTGGGGTGGAGGCACGGGATGGGAGTAGAAAACAGAAAACTGTATAAGAACAACAATTAAAATAAAATTTAATTAAAAAAATGATTCCAACCAAAACAAAAAAAAAATTGGTCTTGGAATTGAAATCCAGCAGAGAGCAGAGCAAGTGCCATTGTTAATGCTTGGACCCCTGCCCCACATACAGCGTCACAACACAGTGCCTCAGTTGCCCCACCAAGACAAACACCTAAGGCTCCACCACTCAGTCTAAAACAGCCCCACCAAAACAAACAAAAAAATGGCTCAGACTAAAGAATAGATCAAAGCTCAAGAAAAAATACAACTCAGTGACAAAGAGATAGCCAACCTATCACATGCACAGTTGGTAATCAGGATGCTCACAGAATTGGTTCAATTTGGTCGCAAATTAGATGAAAAAATGAAGGCTAGAGTAAGTGAAATGAAGGAAGATTCACAGGGAACCAATAGAGATGGGAGGAAACCTGGGACTCAAATCAACAGAGTACACCAGGAGGAAGGAACAAACAGCCAAACAGAAAACAAGGAGGAAACAAGAATTCAAAAAAAAAAATGGGGAGAGGCTTAGAAACATCCAGGACATCTTTAAACATCCCAACATACGAATTATAGGGGTACCAGAGGGGAAGAAGAAGAGCAACAAGTGGAAAACTTATTTGAACAAATAATAAAGGAGAACTTCCCCAACTGGCAAAGGAAATAAACTACCAGGAAGCTCGGAGAGTCCCAAGGAAGTTGGACCCAAGGAGGAACACACCAAGGCAAGTCATAATTACATTAGCCAAGATTTAAATGAAGTAGAGAATTCTAGAAGTGGCAAGGGATAAGGGGACAATCAACTACAAAGGAGTCCCCATCTTACTGTCAGCTGATTTCTCAAAAGAGACCTTACAGGCAAGAAGGGGCTGGAAAGAAGTATTCCAAGTCAAGAAAGGCAAGGACCTACATCCAAGATTGCTCTATCCAGCAAAGCTGTCATTTGGAATGGAAGGGCAGATAAACTGCTTCTCAGATAAAGTCAAGCTAAAGGAATTCACCATCACCAAGCCTTTGTTAGAAGAAATCTTAAAGGTACTTATCTAAGAAAAAGAAGAAAAAAACATGTACAGTAAAAAGACAGCAAACTCACAATTATTAACAACCACATCTAAAACAAAACAAAAGCAAACTAAGCAAATGTCTAGAACAGGAACAGAACCACAGAAATGGAGATCACATGGAGGGTTAGCAACAGGGAAGTGGGAGGAGGAGAGAGGGGAAAAAGATATAGAGAATAAGCAGCATAAATGGTAGGTAGAAAATAGGCAGGGGGAGGGCGAGAATAGTGTGGGAAATGGAGAAGCTAAAGAACTTATGACACATGGACATGAACTGAAGGGGGGAATGTGGGTGGGAGGGAGTGTGCAGGGTGGAGGGGAGTAAAGGGGGAAATGGGACAATTGTAATAGCATAATCAATAAAATATATCAAAAAAAGAAAAATATCTTGGAAAAAACAAATTTATGCATGGTGTAAAATTATTTATATTCTACATCATACACAAAAATAAATTTAAACTGATATCACCTCTGCCAATCTCTTCCATATTTTCAACAGACACCAGCCCTGATTCCCTTTTACCTAGCTCTCCATGCCTTCTCATTGAAGTCAGCACCTAACTTATCCCCGCATCACAGAAAATTCTGGACCACCCATCTCTTGTTGCCTTGTGTCTGACTCCTTTTGTGTCTATATTCCCTGCTTTCCAACTAAAGTCAGGCATGGATAAGTCTCCTTGTTTTTTTAATTTATGGTAGTTTTCCTCCTCATTTTCAGTGCTCACCCTCTCTGTATAATTATCTTTCATGCATCTCCTTTTCCTTCAACAGCCCAGAACCTGAGAACAGGAGTGTGTGAGAACACCTGTGTTTTGCTGACTCTCATTGTTGTTGAAGAGTAACCTTGCTCAGGTGACACCTTCTTATATGATTCTGCAGCTAAAACTGGGACACCCACTGTCTCTGAGGCTACTGGCCCCCAGTCCCCACTGTGAAAATGTCTATTCTTCTGAACCTCATATCTCCCTCACACAATATTGACTGGAAGTAACATGACAAACTGTAACACCTCAGACTTTTTTACCATATAAGTCATAAAGAATACATATATGATCCAACAGAGAGGCCCCATCAACAGCCTTCAGTTCTTCCAACCACACACCACATGTAAAGAACCTGAAAACTAACACACAGTAAGTACTTCACGTACATCAGTGTTGGCGCTCTTGTCATGGGTTAACCATTGACAGTTTAGACCAAATCACTCGTGTGTTGGGTGATGGCTTCTGGATGGTAGGACATTTGATAACATTTGTCCAAACTGAATACATGACTATAGTAAACCAAGCCTCTAAGTATATATAAAAAAGAGAGAAATAAAGAGAGGGATAGGTAGGAAAAGAAAGAGGTTAGAAGAATATTAGAGAAATATAAGTATGATATTCAAAGAAGTAAATAAGTGAAAAGTGTCATTTTGATAAATAATTTGTAAAAAAGTCTTCACACAAACATATATTTTATTTATTTTTCAGAGAGGGAGGAAGAGAGAAAATAACTGTGTGAGAGAGAAACATCGATCTCTTGCTTTTTGTGTACTCTCCCTTATCAGGGATTGAAACCCTGACTGGGGACTAAACCAGCAACATATTGATTGGTGAATGGGATGAGGCTACAACCAACTGAGCCACCTGATCAGGATGATATTATTTTTACTTGGAACACATCTGTCACTTCCCATCACATTGGCTTTACTGGGAAAAAGTAGTTCAGAACCACTCAGTGTTGACACAGACATGATCATATCAACAGACAACATCTATGGGAAACTAATGTGGAGGCTGCTCACCATGTAAGCCAATATGAGCACAAGGTCTGATTTGAAGTATGACAGGAGTACATGGAAAGCTACATGGCAGAAGTAATTACATTTATTTTTTAATGTTTTATTGATTATGCTGTTACAGTTGTCCCATTTCCCCCCTTCATTCCCCTCCACCCTGCACACTCCCTCCCACCCATATTCCCCCCTTTAGTTCACGTCCATGTGTCATAAGTTCTTTAGCTTCTACATTTCCCACACTATTCTTGCCCTTGCCATCTATTTTCTACCCACTGTCTATGCTACTTATTCTCTGTACCTTTTCCCCCTCTCTCCTCCTCCCACTCCCTGTTGCTGATCATCCATGTGATCTCCATTTCTGTGGTTCTGTTCCTGTTCTAACCATTTGCTTAGTTTGCTTTTGTTTTAGGTGCAGTTGTTAATATCTGTGTTTGCTGTCTTTTTTAAAAAAATTATTTTAATTATAGTTCTTGTACAGTTTTCTGTCTTCTACTCCTATCCCAGTCCACTTCCCCAGCCCTCCCCAGCTCCCTCTCATTTCCACACCCCCTAGTTTTTGTCCATGTGTCTTTTGTACTTGTTGTTCTAAACCCTTCCCCTTTTCCCTTGAAATTCCTTCCCCTCTCCTCTCCTGTTATCAATTTCAGTGTCTTTGGTTATATTGTGCTTGTTTGTTTGTTCTGTTGATTAGGTTCCTGTTAAAGGTAAGTTCATATGGTATTTGTCTTTCACCTCCTGGCTTATTTTGCTTAGCATAATGCTCTCCAGTTCCATCCATGCTGTTGCAAAGGGTAGGAGCTCCTTCTTTCTTTCTGCTGCATAGTCGTCCATTGTGTAAATGTACCACAGTTTTTTTATCCATTCATTTACTGATGGGCACCTAGGTTGCTTCCAACACTTGGCTATTGTAAATTGTGCTGCTATGGACATTGGGGTGCATAGGTTCTTTTGGATCGATGTTTCAGGGTTCCCAGGATATAATACTAGCAGTGCAATTGCTGGGTCAAAATATAGGTCCATTTTTAGTTTTCTTAGAAAATTCCATACTGCTTTCCATAGTGGTTGTACCAGTCCGCAGCCCCACCAATAGTGCAGTAGGGTCCCCTTTCCTCCACAACCTCTCCAACACTTGTTGTTTATTGCTTTGTTTATGATGGCCATTCTGACTGGTGTAAAGTGGTATCTCATTGTGGTTTTAATTTGCATCACTCTGATAGCTATCCATACTGAGCATCTTTTCATGTGTCTCTGAATCCTCTGTATATCCTCCTTGAAGAAGTATCTGTTCAAGTCTTTTGCCCATTTTTTAATTGGGTTGCTTGTCTTCTTAGAGTGGAGTCGTGTAAGCTCTTTATATATTTTGGAGATTAAACCCTTGTCTGAGGTAACATTGGCAAATATGTTTTCCCATACAGTTGGTTCTGTTTTTATTTTAATACTGTTTTCTTTAGATGTGCAGAAGCTTTTTATTTTGATGAGATCGCATTTATTTATTCCTTTCTTTATGTCCCTTGCTTTAGGGGACATATCAGTAAAAATGTTGCTGTGTAAAATGTCCGAGATTTTCCTGCCTATGTTCTCCTCTAGGACCTTAGTGATGGAAACAAAACTATCATTATTTGAAGATGACATGATAGTGTACATAGAAAATCCTATAGACTCAGCCAAAATGCTGCTTGACCTAATAAATGAATTTGGCCAAACAGCCGGATGCAAAGTCAATATCCAGAAATCAAAGGCATTTCTGTATACCAACAATGAAAGAGCAGAAGCAGAAATCAAGGGAAAGAATCCCATTCGATATAGCAAAAAAATAAAAATAAAATACCTAGGAATAAACCTAACCAAGAAGGTAAAAGACCTCTACGCAGAAAACTACACAACACTGAAGAAAGAAATCAAGGAAGACACAAACAAATGGAAACATATACCGTGTTCATGGATTGGAAGAATTAATGTCATCAAAATGTCCATGCTACCCAAAACAATTTAGAAATTCAATGCAATACCTATTAAAGTACTAATAGCATATTTCACAGATATAGAACAAACACTTGAAAAATTTATATGGGAATATAAATGACCACAAAAGCTGCAGCAATTTTGAGAAAGAAGAGTAAAGTAGGAGGGACCACAATACCTGACACCAAACTGTATTACAAGACCACTGTAATCAAAACAGCCTGGTACTGGAATAAAAACCGGCACATGGACCAGTGGAATAGAACAGAGAGCCCAGAAGTAAACCCAATTTTCTATGGTCAATTAATATTTGACAAAGGGGACAGCAACATAAAATGGAGTAAAAGTAACCTCTTCAATGAGTGGTGTTGGGAGAACTGGACAGCTATGTGCAAAAAAAATTAAACTTGAACACCAACCTACATCATACACAAAAATAAATTTAAGGTGGATAAAAGATTTAAATATGAGCTGTGAGACCATTAAAGTCCTAGAGTTTGCTGTCCTTTTACTCTCATATTTTTATCTTCTTTTTCTTAGATAAGTCCCTTTATGATTTCCTATAACAAAGGCTTAGTGATGATGAACTCCTTTAACTTGACCTTGTCTGAAAAGCACTATATTTGTCCTTCCATTCTAAATGACAGCTTTGCTGGATAGAGTAATCTTGGATGTAGGTCCTTGCCATTCTTGACTTGGAATACTTCTTTCCAGCCCCTTCTTGCCTATAAGGTCTCTTTTGCGAAATCAGCTGAGAGTAAGATGGGAACTCCTTTGTAGGTGACTGTCCCCTTATCCCTTGTTGCTTCTACAATGCTCTTTTTCATTTTAATCTTGGCTAATGGAATTATGATGTGCCTCGGTGTGTTCCTCTTTGGGCCCAACTTCTTTGGGACTCTCTGAGCTCCCTGGACTTCCTGATAGTCTATTTCCTTTGCCAGATTGGGGAAGTTCTCCTTTATTATTTGTTCAAATAAGTTTTCCACTTGTTGCGCTTCTTCTTCCCCTTCTGGTATCCCTATAATTCGTATGTTGGGACGTTTAAAGATGTCCTGGATGTTTCTAAGCCTCTCCTCATTTTTTTGAATTCTTGTTTCTTCCTTGTTTTCTGTTTGGCTGTTTGTTTCTTCCTTCTGGTCTACTCCGTTGATTTGAGTCCCAGGTTTCCTCCCATCTGTATTGGTTCCCTGTGCATTTTCCTTCATTTCACTTATTCTAGCCTTCATTTTTTCATTTAATTTGTGAACAAAATCAACCAATTCTGTGAGCATCCTGATCACCAGGGATTTGAACTGTGCATCTGATAGGTTGTCTATCTCTTGGTCGCTTAGATGAATTGGATCTAGGGCTTTGATCTGTTCTCCTGGTTGAGCCATTTTTGGGTTTGTTTTTTTTTTTTTTTTTTTTTTTTTTTTTTTTGGTCTGGTTGCACCTGTTACATATGAGGGGCAGAGCCTTAGGTGTTCACCAGAGCAGAGCATTCCAGCCACTTGGTTGTGATGCTGTATGTGGGGGCATGGTCTGATAGGAAACAATGGCACTTGCTTCACTCTCTCTCACATTTCAGTCACTTCCGCTGCTGCCCACAAATAAATTGGACCCTTCTGGTGCTGGTTTCCATGTGGGTGGCTTGTGTAAATTCTAGGACCCTGCGGGTCTTTCCAATGTTCTCTCCTGTGAGGCTGGGAGTCTCTCCTGGCACCTCAACTCACACAAGTGTTTTCAATTGGTGTTTTAAAGTTTTTTTTTTCCTGGCACTGGGATCCTGGGTTGCAAGGTCAGTCTCGCTCCCCATTTTTGCCTGGATTATCTATGTGCAAATGTGGGACCACCTGGTCACCCAGCCACCTTGCCTGGCCTCACTGGGTCTGCACCTTGCCACCCTGCACCTATGGTCCACTAGCCACCACCCATGTTCCTGGGGTACGCCAGCCTCCAATTTTTCCTACCACAACTCCTTCTCTCTTACCAGCCTCAATGAATGATTGTTGGACTTCCATACAGTTCAATTTTCTGTTAGTTCTGATTGTTTTCTTGTTTCTAAATCTTTGTTATCCTTAATTTTGATTGTGCAAAGAGGCACAGTGTGTCCACCTATGTCTCCATCATGGCCAGAAGTCCAGAAGTAATTTCATTTTGCCAGGGTCCAGCCTCAGCCAGTCTCAAGGTCCCTGAAGGATGAATAGCTGGGCAAATGAAGAGACAGAGACAAACACACAAACGGAGACAGGTGCTCAGTGGAGTGCCAGAGGACAGACAGCCAGACCTCTTGGATCTGACTGGCTCACTGGTTGAAATTTTTCCTATATTTTTATAGGGAATGGTTACATATTGTCAGGGGGAACAGGTGCAGGGTGTGATCATCAAGGCAAAAAAAGCCAATACAGAAGTAATCAGAAAAAGTACAGTGCATTTTAGATACATTTCAGATATTAATCATGCTAAACAAAAAAGTTATTTTGACCAAGAGGGTTATCAATCAGATAGCTAACAAAGCTTTTGGAACACAAGCTTCCAGATGTCTATTAGTAACTAAATGTTTATCAAAGTTCTAATGGATTGGTCTAAGTTAAAAGGGTACAAGGGGTGATTCATAGAATATATAAAAATTACCTCTTATTCTTTGAGGTTAGATTATTCTAAATTGAATAGTTATTTTTTTGCCTACATCCTAGGGAGTGATTCTTTATATTTTTTCTATATTCTATGATCATTGTTTTTAATTAAAACTCCTTGCTTCTTGACCCACCTGGTCCCATTAATACACATTCCTGTCCAGGGTATAGGAGGAGTAGTGGCTCTAATAAATATTGAGCTTTTAAGTGGTAACTCCTAGCAACAGCTTCTTCCAGCACTTGGCAGCTAGTCTGCCTATTTTTTAATTCTGCCCTAACTTTCCAGGTGGGGGAAGTAGGCAGCATTAGGGTTGCTAAGCACTCTGCTTTGTGGTCAGCAAGTCATTCCACACAAAATCATAGGAACCATGCTATCTTTTAGTAATAAAATACCAGTATTCAAAAATCTCACCAACAGCTACCAGCAAAAGCAAGCATGTAAGGAGAGACAGACAGGAAATCCAGCCATAGTCGCCTCTGCTGTGCAGATGCGCCCTGTCCATCCTGACCGTGTCAAGGGTCAGCTGTTGGTCGGCTCCCAACAACATTTAGATGTTTTCCTAATGTTAACCCCATAAAGGTGAGTACCAAAAAAAACTTGTTTAAAGTACTATGACTTTTCCAAAGTCATATTGATGCATATCAGATCTGATTTAATTAGTATTTCCAGCTAGATTTCAC
>PVKU01014571.1:0-22376 GCA_004027475.1 Anoura caudifer | reverse complement strand
TCTGGTTATATTTTGTTCGCTTATTTCTTTTGTTGATTATGTTCCAGTTAAAGATGAGATCATATGGTATTTGTCCCTCACCGCCTGGCATTATGATCTCCAGCTCCATCCATGCTGTTGCAAAGGGTATAAGCTCCTTCTTTCTCTCTGCTGCATAGAATTCCATTGTGTAAATGTACCATAGTTTTTTGATCCACTCATTTGCTGATGGGCACTAAGGTTGCTTCTAGCACTGGGCTATTATAAATTGTGCTGCTGTGAATGTTGGGGTGCAGAGGTTCTTTTGGATTGGTGTTTCAGGGCTCTTAAGGTATAATCCCAGTAGTGGAATTGCTGGGTCAAAAGGCAGTTCCATTTTTAGTTTTCTGAGGAAATTTCATACTGTTTTCCACAGTGGCTGTACCAGTCTGCATTCCCACCAAGAGCACACTAGGGTCCCCTTTTCTCCACATCCTCTTCAGCACTTGTTTGTTGATTTGTTTATGATGGCCATTCTGACTGGTGTGAAGTGGTATCTCATTGTGGTTTTAATTTGCATCTCTCTGATGGCTAGTGATGCTGAGCATCTTTTCATGTGTCTCTGGGCCCTCTGTATGTCCTCCTTAGAGAAGTGTCTGTTCAAGTTTTTTGCCCAGTTTTTAATCTTTTTTTTTTGTCTTCATAGAGTGGAGTCATGTGAGTTCTTTATATATTTTAGAGATCAAGCCCTTGTCCAAGGTATCATTAGTAAATATGTTTTCCCATATAGTTGGTTCTCTTTTCATTTTAATGCTGTTTTCTTTGGCCATGCAGAAAAAACAAGCAGTCTTTTGATGGGTCATTTTTAAGGCTAGATCTTAAATAGTAAGCATATTTTTAGCATTTTAGGTGGGTTACACCTATCAATTATAAATTTTTCATGCATGACAACATATGAACATAATTTATATAGAGAGTTTTAGAGTTATTTTGTTTTGAGAGAGCAATAATTTTAAAAACAGACATTGAAATATATATTCAAGTTCACATCCATTAGAAATGAAGGGGCTAATTTCTAAAAGTACATTTAGAGGCATTTCTATTTCTTTCTCCTTCATTTTCTTGTTCATTTATGTGCTCATTCAACAAGTATGTTCAACAACAGAGTCACTAGGTTCTTAATGGAAAGAGATGAGCTATGAGAATGGGAAGAGAGACAAAGGGGAGAACCAAGTGAGAATGGGGGTCAGAAAGTCATGGCAGAAGACAGTCCTAAGGTCACTCACAGCATTAAAGCATATGGCTGCAAAAGCAGTTTGGTCCCCAAATCTGTCAGGTGCCTTCACTGTGTTACAGCAGCAAACTACATCTCTAATCCAAAGTAGAATGACTCTTGGAAGATGCAAAGAATGGAGAGAGGAGGGGACAGTTCCCTGACAGCTGGGTTTGATTTATTGGCAAACTACTGCATGATAGGCAAGCTTTGTGCTAGGTGCTCTTATCTCTGATTCTCTCAAAACTCAGTGAGGTACGCTATGGTTGTCTTTGTGTCACAGAAAATCAAAATTAAGTATGTAAGGATTAAAGTAACTGGCGCAAGGTCTTGTCAAAGATACTTGGGGAAGAATAAAAATAAGTAGTCGAGAGGGAAATGAAAGTGGAACTTACATTTCAAATGGTGGATTCTCTTTTAAACCTGGCTTATCACCCCTTCATTTCCAGTTGAAATACCTTAGAATAAGTGTCTTCAGGGAGCACTTTTCTGGCCACACTGTTGAAAATAGGCATTCTTCAACGTGAGTCTCTTTACTGTGCTCTATTTTTCTTCAAAACAACTCACCACCCAAAATTGTTCTAGATATATTTTTTATTTGTAATTCAGTCTTCTCCATTCTCACTTTTTGAGACTGATTTTCTTCCTTTCTTTTGTTTTTCTCTGATTCTGATGCTGAGGGCATTGTTTTTTCCTCAGGGCTACAGAATATCACAGTAGATGCTCAATAAATATTTGTGTTTTTTTTCCATACTGATGAAGCCTTTATTATGCAACAAAGAGGGACAAGGACATCTTTCATTCTAGACTGAAATGCTGGCTCACGTTAGACAGTACTGCTGTTTCAGCATGTGAAAAAACAATAATTTAGGTAACATTTATATTTAGTCCTATTTCAGTTTTCCTTCTTCCCACTTATGGTTTTGCCTGTAAAACTATGCCTCTGTTCCCACTTGGCCTTGACTACAAATAACAGTATTAGCTACCACATGTCACTATCTGACAGGCACTGTACTATGCTCCTGACATATGGTTGGGTGTTACATCCTAATGGCCACTGCTAGGTAGTGTCGTTATCTTCATGCCATGTGTCAGGAAACAAAGAAACAGAAAGACTAAATAATTTGCACAGAGAGTTTGACCCCAGGTAATTTACTCTGAGCCAGATATCTCCATTTCATCATTTCCAGAAATCTGATGCACTAAATCATTTGTCTGGCTAATAGATAGTTTATGGTGCCCTACTCCCCCATACCCACCCCCAGGAAGCTATTTTCATTCTGAAGAAGGACTTGAATCCATGGTGTTGGAATGTCAGGCAGTGTGGAATGATGGAAAAAATTAGAAGCTGGGGAGAAAGGAACAGATCCTGACACTGCCCTTCAAAAACACCAGGTAATCATCTAACTTGTACTTTTAAGAAGCAAGGAGCTGAACAAATTCACTTTTAGATCAATATGCAAATGGCTCACATAATCAACAAGAAGATGTCAATACCTCTTCCTGACTCACTGGGTTCTGTCTGGAGAGCTGAGTGTTAGGCTCCAAACACTGCGGCTTAAGCTGAGTAATCTCAGCAATTACTGTGCACACACCAGTGGCCTGAGTCATCCTGGCCCATGCAAGATGGAGGCTGAGGTAAAAACTTCATTTTAAGGCACTTTGTACTTTCAAGCAGGATTTTTGTTTTTTTAGTGGTTTTTAAAAAATCTTCATTGCATTTCTTCCCCAGTTTGAAAAATACATTTTGTAAGACCCATCCTAAAGATGAAGAAACTCAGGACCAGCAAAGCCATAGCCTGTCATATGACTATCAAATGACAGAGCCTGACTCTCAGTAGAAACATGTCTCCCTGTAACTTGCCCTCCTTCATGTGCACTGTTTCTTACCCTCCAAAGCCCAACTTACATGCCATCTCCTCCGAGAAGACTTCTTCATAAAGAATTAGTCATTTTCTCCTTGTGTACCCAAGTCTCTGTGGTAACCCTGTGTGGCAGTTCTGGCTTGAAGAACCTCAAGGGCTTACGTATAGGACCGGGCCAACAAACTATAGCAAGAGAGCCAAATCCATTTTACTGATTTTTTTTTACAATTCTTGAGCTAAGAATAGTTTTCATATTTTTAAAGGGTGATAAAAGAAGAAGAACATGCAACAGAGTCTGTACATGGCCTGCAAAGTCTAAATTATTTGTCTTGCCCTTTACAGAAAGTGTTTGTTGAGCCTGGATAACAAGGGCACTATCGTGGATCATTACGTGAAGTCATTCAGGCCCAGCCTGCCTCTCTGGCCGTCTTCTTACTAAACTGGGTTCTCCAGACAGAATTTACCATCTGTAATAGATTTTTTCATTCCTCCATGTTCTTTGTTCATTGTGGGCCCTCCCTTTCAGCTTGTCTGATTGTGTGCATGTGTATTTTGGCCTCACTTTATTATTATATTTTTTTTCCATTACCATTTGCCCACTTATATCTCCTCATCCCAGCAATCACTACACTGTTGTCCATGTCCATAAGTCCTTTTTCTTTTTTGCCCAATCCCCACCCTCTAACCTACCCCCACCCCACCCTTCAGCTGTCATCCTGCTCTATGAGTCTGTCTCTATTTTCCTTTGTAGTTCAGTTTGTTTGTTAGATTCCACATATGAGTGAAATCATGTTCTTTCTCTGATTGGTGTATTTCACTTAGCATAATGTTCTCCAGGTCCATTCATACTGTCACAAACAATAATATTTCCTTTCCTTTCCTTCCTTTTCCTTTTCCTTTTCCTTTTTGTTTCCTTTTCCCTTTTCAAGCTAAGTAGTATTCCATTGTGTAAATGTCCCATAGTTGTTTTATCCACTCATCTACTGATGGACACTTAGGCTGCTTCCATATCTTGGCTATTGTAAATAACACTGCAATGAATGTAGGGATGCTTAAGTTTTCTTGAGTTAGTGTTTTGGGTTCCTTCAGATATATTCCCAGAAGTGAGATTGCTGGGTAACAATGCAGACTCATTTTTAATTTTTTGCAGTAACTCCATACTGCTTTCCCCCGTGGCTGCACCAGTCTGCATTTCCACCAGCAGTACAAAAGGGTTCCCTTTTCTCCACATCCTCGACAGCACTTGTTTGTTGATTTATTGATGATAGCTATTCTGACAGGTGTGAGATATCTCAATGTGGTTTTAATTTGCATTTCTCCAATGATCAGTATATATGTCCTCTTTGTAGAAGAGTCTATTCAGGTCCTTTGCCCATTTATTACTTGGGTTGTTTGGGGTGCTTTGGTATTGTTTCTTAAATACTTTATAAATTTTGGATATTAATCCCTTATCAGATGTATCAGCAAATATGTTCTTTCATTCCATGGGTTGTCTTTTCACTTTGTAGATGTTTACCTTTGCTTTGAGAAACCCTTGATGTAGTCCCAGTTGTTTATTTTTTCCTTTTGTTTCCCTTGCCTGGAGGATACACCCAATAAAATATTGCTAGAGGCAATGTCTGAGATTTAGCTGCCTGTGTTTTCTTCTAGCATGTTTATGGTTTCAGGTCTAACATTTAAGTCTTTGAGCCATTTTGAGTTTATTCTTGTGTGTGATGTAAGAAGGTGGTCCAGTTTCATTTTTTGCATGCATCCATCCAACTTTCCCAGCACCATCTATTGAATAAGCTATTGTTAGCCCACTGTACATGCTTGCTTCTTCTGTCAAATATTAATCAACTATAAAGGTATGGGTTTGTTTCTGAGCTCTCTATTCTATTCCACTGATCTATGTTAAATGCAACTAATTTCTAGATATTAATTTCATATCCTGCTACTTTGATGAATTCATTTATCACTTCTAGTAGTTTCTTGGTAGAATCTTTGGGGTTGTCTGTATACAATATTATGTCATCTGTAAATAAAGAGAATTTTACCTCTTCCTTTCCAATTTGGATGCCTTTTATTTCTTCTCCTTGTCTGATTACTGTGGCTAGGACTTCTAATACTATGTTGAATAAGAGAGGTGAAATGAACAACCCTGTCTTGTTCCCGATCCCAAGGGGGAACACTTGTAGGTTTTGCCCATTGAGTATGATGCTGGCAGTGGCTTTGTCATATATGGCCTTTATAATGTTTAGCTATGTTCCCTCTATTCCCACTTTGCTGAGAGTTTTTATCATAAATAGGTGCTCAATTATATCAGTTGCTTTTTCTGCATCTATTGATATGATCATGTGGTTTTTATACTTCATTTGGTTTATGTGGTGAATCACATGTATTGATTTGTGAATGTTGTACCAATCTTGTATTGCTGGAATAAGTCGACTAGATCATGGTGTACGAACATTTTGATATATTACTGTATTCTATTTGCTAATATTTTGTTGAGGATTTTAGCATCTATGTTCATCAGGGATATGTTGGCCTATAACTTACTTTTTTTTACTGTGTCTTTACCTGGTGTTGGAATCAAATAATGCTGGCCTCGTAAAATGAGTTTGGGAGTCTTCCCTCATCTTAAATTTTATGAAATTGTTTGAGGAGGAGAGGTGTTAATTTCCCTTGGAATCTTTGGTAAAATTTACCTGTGAAGACATTCAGTCCAGGGATTTTGTTTTTAGGAGATTTTTTTTATTACTGCTTCAGTTTCATGAGGTATAACCTGTCTATTCAGATTCTCTGATTTTTGCTAGTTTGGTTTTGGAAGATTGTATGTTTCTAGGCATTTATCCATTTTGTCCAGTTTGTTGACATATGGTGGTTCATAATACTGTGTTACAATCCTTTGTATTTCTTTGATGTCAGTTGTTATTTTTCCTCTTTCATTTCTGATTTTATTTTTGGGTGTCCTTTCTCTTTTTTCATTGATGAGTCTGGTTGAAGTTTGCCTATCTTGTTTATCTTTTCAAAGAACCAACTCTTGGATCCATTGATCTCTTGTATATTTTTTAAGACTCTATTTTGTTTATTTCTGCTCTGATCTTTATTATTTCCTTCCTTCTACTCACTTTGAGCTTTGTTGTTCTTTTTCAAGATCATTTAAGTATGAAGTTAGATTGTTTATTTGAAATTTTTCTTTTTCTCTTTTTTAAAAATTATTTGAGATAGGCCTGTAATGCTATGAATTTCCCTCATAGAATTGCTTGCCCTGCGTCCCACAGATTTTGGAATATTGTGTCCTTATTTCCATTGGTTCCAAGGTATCTTTTGATTTCTCCCTTGATCTCATCGTTGACCCATTCATTGTTTAATAACATGTTATTTAGCTTCCATATCTTTGCATGTTTTTCATTGTTCTTCTTGTGATTGATTTCTAGTTTCTTAGCATTGTGGTCTGAGAAGATGCTTGATAGGATTTCAGTCTTCTTAAATTTATTGAGACTTGTTTTATGTCTTAACATTTGCTCTATTCTAGAAAATGTTCCATGTGCACTTGAAAAGTATGCATATTCTGTTGCTTTGGGGTGAAATGCTCTGAAGATATCAATTAAATCCATCTGATCTACTGTGTCATTTAAGGCTGCTGTCTCCTTGTTGATTTTCTGCCTGGAAGATCTTTCCATTGAAGTCAATGGGGTGTTTAAATCTCTGATGATGACTGTATTTCTGTTGATCTCTCCCTCTATGTCTATCAAGATTTGCTTTACATGTTTAAGTGCTCCTATGTTGGGTGCATAAATGTGTACTAGGGTTGTATCCTCTTCTTGGATTATTGCCTTTATTATTATGTACTGTCCTTCTCTGTCTCTTGCTAAAGCCATGGTTTTAAAATCTCCCAGCCTCGTGGGAGAGTTCATTGGAGAGATCCACAGGGTCCTAGAACATACACAAACCCACCCACCTGGGAATCAGCACCAGAAGGACCCAATTTGCTTATGGGAAGTGGGGAAGTGACTGAAAGCCAGCAGAGAGTGGAGCAAGAGCCATTGTTCCCTCAGACCCCTTCTCCACATAAAGCATCACAGCACAGTAATGTGGGTTACCCTGCCCTGATGAAAACCTAAGGCTCTACCCCTCACTATGGAACAGGTGCATCAAGACAAAAAAAATGGCCCAAATGAAAGAACAGATCAAAGCTCCAGAAAAAATACAATTAAGCAACAAAGAGATAGCCAGCCTATCAGATGCACAGTTCAAAACACTGGTAATCAGGATGCTCACAGAATTGGTTGAATTTGATCATAAATTAGATGAAAAAATGAAGGCTGCACTAAGTGAAATAAAGGAAAATGTACAGGGAACCAATAGTGATGGGAAGAAAACTGGGACTCAGATCAGTGGAGTGGACCAGAAGGAAGAAAGAAACATCCAACCAGAAAATAATGAAGAAATAAGAATTCAAAGAAATGAGGAGAGGTTTAGGAACCTCCAGGACATCTTTAAATGTTCCAACATCCAAATTATAGGGGTACCAGAAGGAGAAGAGGAAGAGCAACAAGTGGAAAAGTTATTTGAACAAATAGTAAAGGAGAACTTTCCCAATGTGGCCAAGGAAATAGACTTCCAGGAAGTCCAGGAAGCTCAGAGAGTCCCAAAGAAGTTGGACCCAAGGAGGAACATACCAAGGCACATCATAATTACATTACCCAAGATTAAAATTAAGGAAAAAATCCTAGAAGGAGCAAGAGAAAAGGATGCAGTTAACTACAAAGGAGTTCCCATAAGACTATCAGCTGATTTCTTGAAAGAGACCTTACAGGCAAGAGGGGCTGGAAAGAAGTATTCCAAGTCATGAAAGGCAAGGATCTCTATCCAAGATTGCTCTATCCAGCAAACTTTCATTTAGAATGGAAGGGCAGATAAAGTGTTTCTCAGATAAGGTCAAGTTCAAGGAGTTCATCATCGCCAAGCCCTTATTATATGAAATGTTAAAGGTATTTCTCTAAGAAAAAGAAGATAAAAAATATGAACAGTAAAAAGACAGCAAACTCACAGATATTAGCAACCACACCTAAAACAAAACAAAAGCAAACTAAGCAAACAAGTAGAACAGGAACAGAACCACAGAAATGGAGATCACATGAAGGGTTATCAACAGGGGAGTGGGGGGGGAGGAGAATAGGTACAGAGAATAAGTAGCATAGGTGGTAGGTAGAAAAGAGACCAGGGGAGGGTAAGAATAGTGTGGGAAATGTAGAAGCCAAAGAACTTGTATGTATGACCCATGGAGATGAATTAAAGGGAGGGGATGTGAGTGGGAGAGGGTGTGGAGGGGAGTGAAGGGGGGAAAATGGGACAACTTTAATAGCATAGTCAATAAAATATATTTTTAAAAAAACCTTCCCCAAAATAAAACACCAGGTCCAGATGCTTTTGCTGGTGAATTCTATCAACACTTAAGTAAGGTGTAAAACCTCTATTATATAATCTGTATCAGGGAGGAAAGGAAATAATACATTCTCACTCATTTTATGAGGCTAGCATAATTTTAACACTTAAACCTAAGGAAGACATTATGAAAAAGTTAGTTACAAATCAACATTCCCCAGGAACATTGATGCAAAATCCTTAACAAAAAAATAGCAAATCAAATCAAATGCAACAGTATAAAAAGGATTAGATACCATGACCAAGTAAGGTTTATTCCAGGAATACAAAATAGAATTAACATCATAAACTCAATCAATGTCCCTTTTTTCCTGCCATCAATGATACCAACCATTTCAAAAAATTTAGAAAAAAAGTATTTTTTCAGATATAAGTACTGCTACCACAGCTTTGTTTTTCCTTTCTATTTGCATGAAATATCTCTTTCCATCCCTTTACCTTTAGTCTGTGTGTATTTTTTAATCTTAGATAAGTTTCTTGGAGGCAGCACATATGGATGTTGTTTTACTATCCATTCAACTACCCTGTGTCTTTGGTTGGAATATTTAAGCCATTAACATTTAAGGTGATTATTGATAGATATGTATCTACTGTCATTTTATTGTGAAACTATTTTCCTCTGTTTTTTTCTTTCTTTCTCTTTTTCTTTTTCTTCTTCTTAAAGCAAACCCTTTAATATTTGTTGCAGTACTGGTTTGGTGTTAATAAACTCCTTTAGCTTTTTCTTGTCTGGGCGGCACCTTATTTTTCCTTCAATTTTAAATGACAGCCTTGCTGTGTAAAATAACCTTAATCGTCAGCATTTGATTTTCATCACCTTGAGTATTTCACACCCCTCCCTTCTGGCCTGAGTGTTTCTGTTGAAAAAATCAGATAACAGTGTAATCAGTGTTCTCTTCTATGTAACTACCTGCTTTTCTCTTGCAGCTTTTAGGGTTCTCTCCTTATCTTTAACCCTTGCCAGTTTTATTACAAGTTGTCTTGGTGTAGGCCTTTCCTGGGACCAACTTGTATGGGACTCTCTGAGCTTCCTGGACTTGTGTATGACTTTTTTCTTTAGCAGATTAGGGAAGTTTTTGGTCATTATTTCTTCAGATGCGTTTTTGATCCCTTGCTCACTCTCTTCTCCTTCTGGTATTCCCATGTGGTGGATGTTGTTACACTTCATGTTGTCCAACATGTTTCTTATGTTCCTCCTCATTTTTTAAAAATTCTGTTTTCCTTTTGCTGCTCTGCCTGGCTGTTTCTTTTTCCACCTTGCCCTTCAAATCACTGATTCAGTCCTGTGCTTCATCTAACCTATTGTTTATTCCTTCCAGTGTATTAGTTATTTCAGATATTGCATTCTTCATTTCTGACTGGTCCTTTTTTATGGTTTCTATGCCTTTTTTCATGCTGTTCAGTATCCTTATAATCATTACTCCAAACTCTCCGTCTGATAAATTGCTTGCCTCCATTTCATCTAGTTCTTCTGGAGAATTCTCTTGTTATTCCATGTGGGGTCTGTTTCATTGTGTTCCCATTTTGACTGCTTCTTTGTATTTGTTTCTATGTATCAGGTAGAGCTGCAAAGCCTGGTATAGGCCTTTCTCAGACACTGCCTGTGACTGGCCCTGGGAAACATGTTTGAACCTATCAGCAATCCACAGCATGTCTCTCCCTCCAGTAGTCCTGGGTGTGTGCAGAATGAACCAGGCTGCACACCAAGGCTGGCTTTACTAGTATGGGCCTGGGGAGGGTCGGTTTAAAATCTCAGAGCTTAAATAACCAATGCTATAGATCAAACTATACTCAGCAGCCTGGCTTAAGCTCTATAGGGTGGGGCAGAGTAATTCCTGTGGGTGGGGTATTGCTTCCCTTCTGGTTGATGCCACTTGGAAAGGAGTACTCTACCTAAGAAAGATGGCTTCTGAAGTTTGGGGAATGCCTCAGCACAAGAATCCCGGAGGCTGTTCCTTCGGTTCTCTCCCCAGAGCCACCAGCCCCTAGACTCTCCTCATGTGTCTCTAGTACACTGTGCTCCTCTGCTGGAGCCTAGCATAAGTGGCTGGAAAGGAAATTTTGTGTGCTGGTCCTTTAAGAGGCTTTCTACATCTCCAGCCACCTCTCCCTAACAGACAGAAACCCTTCTGCTTTTCACAGCTGGATGTTATTTGGATTCTCTGGTGCTAGTGGCTGTGTGCCCCAGTTTGGGATTTAGACCCCACACTTCTCAGGGGGAGCCCCCTGGCCACTGCAATATTCCTCTGGAACTTCAGCTGCCACCTGTGCGAGCCCAGCCAGCCGTCTTGTGCCTGCTATGCCCTCCCTACCAGTCTCTTTGTGGGGACTTGGCTTCTTCCCCATCTGTGGTTATAATGCTTCTCTCCAGCTAGTATGCAGTTGGTTATTCAGGATGATTTTTCAACAATTTATTTGTAATTCCACATTGGTCCTGGGGACAGGTTAGTGTAGCTTTAACTTATTCCTCCTTCATCTTCAGTTTTTTTGGCCTCCTAAATATTTGTTGAATGAATGAATAAGAAAGGGGGAAATATCCATAACAACACAGAGGAAGATACAAAAATTATAAATGCATATGAAACTGATTTACTATTACCATTCTGGCCAGTAAACAATGAAGGACTAATTTCCATATCTCTAAAAGATAACAAAAGGACCCAATATGTCTTCCTAGAGACCAGATAGGAAGGAGCAGTCATGTCAGTCTTCAAACTAATATGTCCCTTAAAATAATTTTGTATAACTATAGGCATTTGTAAATTTATCATCATAAATTTAAATAGTTGCAATGGATGCAAATTCAAAAGTGAAAATATTAAATCAGTTATAAATATGATCAATCAAATTAAATATTGTTGTGACTTTATATTCAGCTATAGCCATTGAAAATTGAATATTATTCATTTTTTCTCCATGAATTATTTAGATGACTCTTCCTCAACAGAATTTTATTCTTAGGAAATAAGTATTATGATTCAAAATCATCTTGATGACACTATCCTGCTCCTTTAAAAAGTCTACAAAGTTAGACTAAAAATAAAACCCTCATATGTTGAAGTCCTAACCCTCAGAACCTCCAAATGTGACCTTATTTGGAGACAGCATTGTGGTTGTAATTAAGGTGAGGTCGTATAGAAGCCTGGGCCCCTAGTCCAGTGTGGCTGGTCCCTTCTGAAAAAGAGGGAATGGTAACAGACATGCACACAGGGAGAATGCCTTGTGAGATGATTTCAGAGGTGGTGATGAGGCTTCTACAGGCCAAAGTAAGCCAAAAATTGTCAGCAAACCTCTAGACACCAGGAGAGGGATTCTCCTACACACTTATCAGAAGGAACCAAGCCTGCAGATACTTTGACTTGAAACTCAGTGCTTTCAGAACTGCAAGACAGTGCATATGTTGTTTAAGCTAAATAAAAAATAAACCAGAGGACAGAGGGATCAGACATGAAGAATAATATAAGGAGGACAAAAAACCCTTTTCCAAAAAATAGCTTTGTCATTAGCTCTTTTTATGCTAAACACCCACATTTACTTCTCCTTGGCCCTCTTTTTGAACAAACCAAGTCACTCAAACTACCTCATCTAAAAAAAATAAACAACAGTGAAAAAGAAAACTCCTATAACCAAAAGCCTTTAAGTATTAAAAATTTATTTTAAAGTATAATTGTAATTACAAGTAGCATAAAACTGATACATGAAAGCACATAAATACATGACATCTTGAAGAACAATTATTAAACATAATAAAATTTATTGGAAATGCCTGTCTTAATGAGTTGATATGATGTCCCTTCCCAATTTATCTGTAAATGAATATTATTCTAGAATGAGAAAGGGTTTCACATTAATTTCTCTTTAAAAATCATATCACTGTTTTACAGATGTGTGCACAGAGACCTGACTCACCTGAATAACTTGACAGAAACGGAAGTTTTTTCACAGTACTACCACTCAGTTTCTCAAATGTATTGTTAACTCCTGAGTTAGATGCCCCCACTATGTAATGATGTACCATAAAGATTATTTTCAATATTCCGTCTTTTTATAACTAGATTAGTTTTTCATAATTTTGTTGAAAGCAAAAAAATATATGAAAACTAAGTTTCAGAAGACTTGTTTTGCCCCCAAATGTAGAGAACCACACAACTGCAACAGGAACAGTTCTATTAGTACTCTGGTGGGAGAGCAAGGGGAGCTGATGGGGATTTCCTTCCATTTCGCAAATATCAGACCTTGAAAGACTGCTGTTTTTTTCAAGGATAGAAAAAAAGAGTATTGGGGGAACTAATCGAGAACTATGAAGAGATTCTATAATATTAAAATCAAATACATTGATCTTAGGTTTTTATAAGAAATATGGACTCTATTGGAAAGTTTGTAAAAATGAGGTAAGAGTTGGCCAAGATTAATAAAAGAGATCTGACAGAAACAAGACAGTAAACCACCCCCCCCCAAAAAAAAACTTGGTAGCAAATTGATGTCCACATTTTAGACAGTAATGTACAGAATGAGCACCGTATAAATTGAAATCAGTAATATGGAAGACATTAGAAGAAAGAAGCTCTAAATAACTGAAATGTAAACTCCACTCACAGTGGCAAGTATTAAGGAGACTAAGACAATATCCAACATACCAAAAAATCCACTTATCTGAATGGGAAGAGGAAAAAGCAGGTAAACAGAGCAAATATAGCAATAAGAGTAACATTTTCTGATATAAAAGAAGTTAGTATTAATATGGAGACTTCCACCTTTTAGAAAATTTGGTGAGAAGAGATCTTCATCCAAATACTTCTTCCAAAATATTTTTAATTAAAAATATGGGTATTCCCTCAGACATTTCCTTAACTACAGAAGTGAATGGAGTTACACAGCTATGGAGAATTGATGAGAAATTGTGTGACTTGAGAATTTAGTACAGATCCAAGAAATTGATTATGGATAAAAACACTGGTAAAGTGCTTTCATTTGGGTAGAGATTCAGAAATTATACAGTTTGCCTTCCTGAAAATATTTAAAGGGGAACTGCTGATATTTGAAAAATGAAGTAGTACAGTAACTTGAAATATGAAACTTAGAATCTAAAAGAAAGAGAGCAATGGTAAACGCTAGAAAAATATAGCTAAATCTAAATTACTGTTATAAAATACTTTGACTCAAACATAAACATGAAAGATGATTCCTAAAAAACTTAAAGTCATAAAGTAATTAATTTTAACAGAATGTGAAACCTAAAACTCTAGATTTTTGTCAAAGAAAATGAATGGAGCAATAAACAGGCTATATTTCTCAAGTTATATGAGACAATCAATAATTTTATTTTTCAATTAATGGAAAAAACATGGGGTGAACTGTGTACTTGAAAACTTCTAAAGTGCAGAATAAACGGGTGTAGAATAGATTAGGGTGTGGAGAAAGGTTTTGCTGCCCAGGCTGGTGTAGCTCAGTGGATTGAGTGTGGACCTGGGAACCAAAATGTTGCTGGTTCTATTCCCAGACAGTGCACATGCTTGGGTTACAGGCCAGGTCCAAAGTGGGGGGCATGTGAGAGGCAACCACACATTGATGTTTATCTCCCTCTCTTTCTCCTTCTCTTCCTCTCTCTAAAATAAATAAATAAAGCATTAAAAAAAATGAAAAAGAGAAAAGTTTTGCTATCTTCATGTAATAGAAGACAGCAAAAACAAAGGCAAAATATATCCATTTTTACTATAAATTAACTAAATGATCCTATTAGAACTATTAGTCAGATTCCCAGAACAAAATAAAAACCAAAATCCATATGTATAGTGATTATAAGATATACCAAAAATGAAAGGAAATCATAAAGAGAAAAAGTATGACAATATTAAATTCCGACCCAGTAAAACTTAAAAGAAGTATTAAATACATCAAATAATTATAATGTTATATTGCTTTAGGCATAATCAATAATTACTAAAAAGCAATTTGTTGAGTTTGTGAGGAAAATAGTTAATAAAGGGACAATACCTTAAATTATTTGCCATTTAATTCACTTTTTGTTCTGTTCCATACCCTTAGTAGTCTTTGTAGTCTTTGATTATAGATTCTTACAGATATCTATGTACTTATCCATC
The DNA here is from genome assembly GCA_004027475.1 of Anoura caudifer. Taxonomy (NCBI): domain Eukaryota; kingdom Metazoa; phylum Chordata; class Mammalia; order Chiroptera; family Phyllostomidae; genus Anoura; species Anoura caudifer. The sequence goes on along the minus strand of PVKU01014571.1, from coordinate 7,749 downwards.
TTAAATAATAACTTGGCCAGAAGTTAAGAAATAATTATCTTCTTATTTTGTAATAAAATCATTTTTAAGTTTCAGAATCTGAATTATTAACCAATGTCTTATACTGGAAGGAATACCTAACTGGATTGAAGAGGCTTGTGTTCTAGGCTCAAGATGATCATTTCCTTCTGTGTGACCCTGGGGAGTCAATTTCTTCATCCATGAAATCTGGAGTTGAGGTCATGATCTCATGGGTTCTGAACCCTCACCCCTCAATACTTACATGTTTCTGAGAACAATCTCATGTTTTCTTTTGCAGTGAAGCTTAGCCCTAAGTTAAACTGTTTGAGATTTACTAAGATTTGAATCCTCTAGACATTATAGTCTCTAGTTTACAAATATATTCTCTTAAAATTCTTACCACATAATTTAAATCCATAATTCTGTCAAATGTAATACTATTTTATTCAATTTGTTGAGTTTCACTGATTAAATAAATACCTTTGTAGAATGTTAAGGCAATACCATCAGAAAGTAAAACTATAATTTTGAGAAATACAATGCCATATATACCATTACTTGATATGCATCTTGCATATATGTAAATAAGGATTGGAATGAAATTATACATTTTATTATGTTTTATTACAATTCCAAAATAGCTTATTATTTTTCTAATCAGTTTTTGGTTTGCAGTACTTTCCAATATTTTGGCTTTATTTACCTTTCTCTCTAAACAAAAATATATAAGATGTAGAAAGCGCTCACTACTTATATGAATCATATGTTTTTGAGGAGGTAAGAAATTTTTTTATCATCTCATACCTTCAGTTTTATTTTTTAATTTTTTTATTTTAACTGTTGTTCTTGTACAGTTTTCTGTCTTTTAATCCTATCCCAGCCCACTGCCCCAGCTCTCCCCACCTCCCTCCCATTTGCAACCCCCCTAGTTTTTGTCCATGTGTCCTTTATACTTGTTGCTCTAAACCCTTCCCCATTTCCCCTGAAATTCCCTTCTCTCTCCCCTCTGGTGACTGTCAGCCTGTTCTCAATTTCAGTGTCTTTGGTTATATTATGCTTGTTTGTTTGTTTTGTTGATTACGTTCCTGTTAAAGGTGAGACCGTATGTTATTTGTCTTTCACCGCCTGGCTTATTTTGCTTAGCAAAATGCTCTCCAGGTCCATCCATGCTGTTGTAAAGGGTAGGAGCTCTTTCATTATCTCTGCTGCATAGAATTCCATTGTGTAAATGCACCATAGTTTCTTGATCCATTCATTTATTGATGGGCAACTAGGTTTCTTCCAACACTTGGCTATTGTAAATTGTGCTGCTGTGAACATTGGGGTGCATAAATTCTTTTAGATTGCTGTATCAGGGTTCTTAGGATATAATCCAAGCAGTGGAATTGCTGGGTCAAAAGGCAGATCCATTTTTAGTTTTCTTAGAAAATTCCATACTGTTTTCCATAGTAGTTGTACCAGACTGCAATCCCACCAACAGTGCACGAGGGTCCCCTTTTTTCTCCACAACCTCTCCAACACTTGTTGTTTGTTGCTTTGTTTATGATGGCCATTCTGACTGGTGTGAAGTGGTATCTCAGTGTGGTTTTAATTTGCATCTCTCTGACAGCTAGTGATACTGAGCATCTTTTCATGTGTCTCTGGATCCTCTGTATGTTCTCCTTGGAGAAGTGTCTGTTCAAATCTGTTGCCCATTTTTTGATTAGTTGCTTGTCTTCTTAGAGTGGAGTTGTGTAAGTTCTTTATATATTTTGGAGATTAAACCCTTGTCTGAGGTATCATTGGCAAATATGTTTTTCCATACAGTTGGTTCTCTTTTTATTTTAGTACTGTTTTCTTTAGCCATGCAGAAGCTTTTTATTTGGTGAGATCGCATTTGTTTATTCTTTCCTTTTATGTCCCTTGCTTTAAGGGACATATCAGTAAAAATGTTGCTGCGTGAAATATCTGAGATTTTCCTGCCTGTGTTCTCCTATAAGACTTTAATGGTGTCACAGCTTATATTTCAATCTTTTATCCACCTTGAATTTATTTTAGTGTATGGTGTATGTTGGTGCACAAGTTTCATTTTTTTGACCGTAGCTGTCCAGTTCTCCCAACGCCACTTATTGAAGAGGCTATTTTTACTCCATTTTATGTTGCTGCCCCCTTTGTTGAATATTAATTGACCATAGAGACTTAGGTTTATTTCTGGGCTCTCTGTTCTGTTCCACTGGTCCATGTGAGTGTTTTATGCCAGTACCAGGCTGTTTTGATTACAGTAGCCTTGTAATACAGTTTGGTATCAGGTATTGTGATCCTTCCTACTTTGCTCTTCTTTCTCAAAATTGCTGCAGCTAATCAAGGTCATTTATGGTTCTATATAAATTTTTGAAGTGTTTGTTCTATGTCTGTGGAATATGCCATTGGTAGTTCAACAGGTATTTCATTGAATTTGTAAATTGCTTTGGGTAGTATGGACATTTTGATGATGTTCATTCTTCCAATCCGTGAACACGGTATATGTTTCCATTTGTTTGTGTCTTCCTTGATTTCTTTCTTCAGTGTTGTGTAGTTTTCTGCATACAGGTCTTTTACCTCCTTGGTTAGGTTTACTCCTAGGTATTTTATTTTTCTTTTTGCTATATTGAATGGGATTTTTTTCTTGATTTGTGCCTCTGCTGTTTCATTGTTGGTATACAAAAATGCCTTTGATTTCTGCATATTGACTTTGTATCCAGCTGTTTGGCCAAATTCATTTATTAGCTAAAGCAGCTTTTTGGCTGAGTCTATAGGATTTTCTATGTACACTATCATGTCATCTGCAAACAGTGATAGTTTTGTTTCCTCCTTTCCAATTTGGATGCCTTTTATTTCCTTTTCTTGACTAATCACTATGGCTAATTTTTCCAATACTGTATTGAATAGAAGTGGTGAAAGTGGACAACCTTGTCTTGTTCCTGATCTTAGTGGAAAAGATTTTAAATTTTGCCCATTGAGTATGATGTTGGCTGTAGGTCTCTCATATATTGCCTTTATTATGTTGAGGAATGCTCCCTCAATTCCCACTTTGCTGAGTGTTTTTATCATAAATGGGTGCTGTACCTTATCAAATGCTTTTTCTGCATCTATTGATATGATCATGTGATTTTCATCTTTGCTTTTGTTCATGTAATGTTTTACATTTACTGATTTGCAAATATTGAAGCATCCTTGCATCCCTGGTATGAATCCCACTTGGTCATGGTGTATGATCTTTTTAATGAGTTGTTGGATGCGGTTTGCCAATATTTTGTTGAGGATTTTAGCATCTATGTTCATCAGCAATATTAGCCTGAAGTTTTCTTTCTTTGTTGTGTCTTTATGTAGTTTTGGGATTAGGATGATGCTGGCTTCATAAAAACAGTTTGGGAGTCTTCCATTGTTTTAGATTTTTTGGAATAGTCTGTGAAGGATAGGGGTTAGCTCTTCCTTAAATGCTTTGTAGAATTCTCCTGGGAAACCATCTGGTCCAGGGCTTTTGTGTGTTGGGAGATTTTTGATTACTGCTTCAATTTCATCTGCTGTTATTGGTCTGTTCAGGCTTTCTGCTTCTACTTCATTGAGTTTTAGAAGATTATATTTTTCTAGAAACTTATCCATTTCACCTAGGTTTTCAAATTTCTTGGCATACAGTTCTTCATAGTAATTTTTTACAATCCTTTGTATTTCTGTGGTGTCAGTTGTAATCTCTCCTCTTTCATTTCTGATTGTTTTTATTTGAGTCTTCTCTCTTGTTTTCTTGATGAGCCTGCATAAAGGCTTGTGGATTTTGTTTGTCTTTTCCAAGAACCAGCTCCTGGATTCATTGATCCTTAGAATTGTGCTTTTAGTCTCCATGTCATTTAATTCTGCTCTGATCTTGATTATTCCCTTCCTTCTACTTGCTCTGGGCTGTCTTTGTTGTTGTTCCTCAAGTTCTTGTACGCGTAGGGTTAGGTTGTTTGTTTGAAATGTTTCTTTAGGTAAGCTTGTATCGCCATGAACTTCCCTCTGAGGACTGCTTGAGCTGTGTCCCATAAGTTTTGGGTTGTTATGAGTTCATTTTCATTTGTTTCCAGAAACTTTTGATTTTCTCCCTAATTTCATTCTTGACCCATTCATTGTTTAATAGCATGCTAATTAATCTCCATGATTTTGAGGGTTTTGGGTTTTTCCCGTGGGGTTGGTTTCTAGTTTCAGTCCCTTGTGGTCAGAGAAAATGCTTGGCATGATTTCAATTTTCTTATATTTGTTGAGGCTTTATGTCCTATCATGTGGTCTATCTTTGAAAATGTTCCATGTGCATTTCAAAAGAGTGTGTATTTAGTTTCTTTGGGATGAAGGGCTCTCTATATATAAGTTAAATCCATTTCATCTAGAGTGTTGTTCAATGCCACAATATCTTGGTTGATATTTTGTTTGGAAGACCTGCCCATTTTTGACATTGGGGTGTTAAAATCCACTACTATAACTGTGTTGCTGTCAATATCTTTCCTGAAGTCCCCTAAGATTTTCTTTATGTATTTAGGTGTTCCTGTGTTGGGTGCATATATACTTACAATGTTTATCTCTTCTTGGTGGATTCTTCCCTTGAGTATTATGAGGTGACCTTCTGGGTCTCTCTTTATGGCCCTTCTTTTGAAGTCTCTTTTGTCTGATACGAGTATTGCTACCCCGACTTTTTTTTTCCTGTCCATTTGCTTGGAAAATTTCTTTCCAGCCCTTCACTTTGAGTCTGTATAGGTCTTTTGTCCTGAGGTGGGTCTCTTGTAGGCAGCATATGGGTAAGTCATGCTTACTTATCTGTTCAGCTATTCTGTGTCTTTTGATTGGAGTATTTATTCCATTTACATTTAAGGTTATTATTGATAGGTACTTATTCATTGCCATTTTTGTTCCTGTGTTCCTCTTTCTGCCTCTCCTTCTTTTTCTTCCTCTCCTTAAAGCCGTCCCTTTAGTATCTCTTGCAGAACTGGTTTGATAGAGGTGTATTCTTTTAGACTTCTTTTGTCTGGGAAGCTCCTTATTTGACTTTCTATCTTGATTGAAAGCCTTGCTGGGTAATGTAGTCTTGGTTGCAGGCCTTTGGTTCTCATTACTTGGAATATTTCTTGCCATTTTCCTCTGGCTTGGTGCATTTCCATTGAGAAGTCACTTGCTAACCTTATTGGGGCTCCCTTGTACATTACTTCCTTTCTCTCCCTTGCTGCCTTTAAGATTCTCTCTTTGTCTTGGAATTTTGCCATTTTAATTATGATGTAGCTTGAAGTGGGCCTCTTTGGGTTCCTCTTGGTTGGGACTCTGTGTGTTTCCTAGATTTGTGTAACTTTTTCTCTCATCAAATTAGGGAAATTTTCCATCATTACTTTTTCAAATAGGTTTTCTATCCGTTGCTCTTCTTCTTCTACTTCTGGTATCCTTATTATACAGATATTATTACATTTCATATTGTCTTGCATTTCTCTTAATCCCTCTTCATTCTTTCTGAGCCTCTTTTCCTTTTCTTGCTCTTTCTGGGTGATTTTTTCTACTTGGTCCTCCAACTCGCTGATCCGATCTTCTACTTCATTGATTCTGCTTTTGATTCCTTCTGCTGTGTTCTTCAATTCAGATATCATGTGCTTTATTTCCTCTTGGCCCTTGTTGATAGTTTCTATTTCCTTTTTCATGTTGATATAGTTTTCAGTGAGTTTATTGTAATTTCCCTGTGGTTTCTGGTAATTCATTGTGAGCTCATTCAGCTTCCTGATAACCATTGCCTTAAACCCAATATCTGATAGTTGAGTTGCCTCTGTTTCATTTAGCATTCTTTATGAGACTTCCTCCTTTCCTTTCATTTGGGGGTTGTTTCTTTGTCTTCCCATTGTTTGTGAGTCTATTCTTGTCAGCCTCAGCTTCTTAAATTGATCTGTTCTGGCTCCCTGAGTTTATGGTGTGAACGTCTGTGGTAGAATACCTGTGAGATTCAGTGGTGCAGTCTCCTCCGTGTATCCTGGTGTTCACAGCTTCCACTGTCTCAGCTGTTGGGATGCCCCCTCTTTGAGACCAACTCTGGTTTTTTCACATTTCCAGGTGGGTTTTTTTTTGGTCTCACTGATGGGTACTTAAAAAGAGAAAAGAGGGAAAAAATGAAAAAAAAAAGAAGAGAGGAAGGAAGAAGAGATAAAATTGGAAAGAAAGGAAGAAGGAATGAAACAAGAAAGAAGTAAAGAGAAGCAAAAGGAGTTGAGGGGTAAAAAAGATAAAAATAGTAATAAAAATTATTTTTAAAAAAAACAAAAAACAAACAAAAAAACCTCTTGCTGTTTTCAAACTTGCCAAGCTGGTTTTTCTGGTCTTGCTGGCTTCAACTGCCGAGGGGTGACAGTATCGCTTTGCTCCCTGTTCAGCACTCAGTCAGCTTTGGGCTACTCTCCCCAGGGCTAACTGGGTGCCTCTCTGTGTAGGGCCTTGGGGCATGGGCTCTGGGCCTGCTGCCCAGTTCAGGCTTTCCCCAAGTTTATGGGTGTGAGCTTGGGTCCCCCATGGATCAAGCATTCTCCGATTTTAAGGGTGTGAGCTCTGGGTCTCCTGTAGGGTACACGCACCATCCTTGGTTTATGGGTGCGGGTTCTGGGTTTTCTACAGAGCGTGTGCACTGCTGGAGTTTATGAGTGTGGGCTCTACAGGTTTCCCTCGTTTTGCGCACTCACCCTGGGTTCATGGGGGTGAGCTCCAGGTTTCCCATGGATTGTGCGCACTCCCCGGGGTTTACAGGTATGAGCTCCGGTTCTCCTACGTAGCGCATGCACTGTCCGAGTTTTTGAGTGTGGGTTCTACGTTTTTGCAGTTCATGCGCTCACCCTAAGTTCACAGGCATGAGCTCCGGGTTTCCCGCAGATCATGCGCACTCCCTGGGTTCACATGCATGGGCTCTGGTTCTCGCATGGATCACTGGCACTCCCTGGGTTCCTGGAGTGGGCTTCTACAAAGCCCCCCACTCTGGTTGCGGGCGCCTCTGGTTGCACGGGCTCCGGCATGCACTCCACCCAGGGCTATGTGTGGGTGCTCACAGCCCCAGCGTGTTTGCCACTCAGACCTTAACTTCTCTCTCTGCAACTTTAAGCAACCAGGTCTCTCCCATTGCTGCTCAACCCTTGTTTGGCGGGGGAGTGAGCCGTCTACCTGGCTCCCTCCCTAGAGTCCTGTGGCAGACCCAGCAAGTGCCCACCCTGGGCTTCAGCCGCCCTGGTCTCCACACTGATCCCTGGGCTCTTATTGTCCTGAAGAACTCTCCTTACCATCTGGTTTTTCAATGTCTGCTACAGATTTTGATCTGTTTTCATATATGTTGTACTGTTGGCTGTCTGCTCTATTCCTCTGTAGATCAGCTAGGTTTTTCTCCCATGTGTAGGAAGTGGAATCTGCCTCCTCCTACCATGCCGCCATCTTCCTTCCTCCAAAATTTTTTATTATGAATAACCTTTCCCTAATGATAGCTTTCTTATGACGGATCACATCAGAGCTCTCAGTATATTCCGAAAGAGTAAGACCTGGTTCCTCATGGCTATTACACCTGTGCCCATCACATTGTGGGCGCTCCAGACAGCCTAGCTGGATGAAGGAATGCATTTGGCCTCATGTTTATTGTTTCCTGAACATTCTCACTGGAGTGTTTGACATTTTAAAAAGTCAAATTTTACTTATATGGCAAGTGGAGGAGGATTATTTTAAGATTGCAAGGGTAATTCTGGTTACTAGACTATCAAT
>PVKU01014570.1:0-22393 GCA_004027475.1 Anoura caudifer | reverse complement strand
TTTTATAGTTCGTACATTTAGCTCTCTTTGCTTTGGACAGGAGGTAATAGTGTTTTTGTTTTGTTTTCTTTTGCCAAGGGAACTACTAATTTTGCTTGGGAGAAAGTTGGATTCAGTTCCTTTAAAATAAGAAATACATCTGAAAATCCAGTTAATTTTATACACCAACCATACCCCAGCCTTTTTCCTTCTAAGTCAACTAGGCCAACACCTTTATGCAGTAAGCATTCATTTTCTTCCAAAGAAAACACAAACTTCTTACATGATGAAAACCTATTACTCTAACTAGCATGCCAGGATCTCCCTCTCTTTCTCCACCCCACCCTACTCACTGTGTGTAAGAAAAACAATACTGATGGTACTGTGGCTGAAGGAAGATTTCCCTCCTTCGGGGCTTGCTTTCATTGCAAGGCTCTGCCTGATCTAAGAATGTCTTTGACTGACCCGAGTGAGGCAAATGACACAGGATATTTTTTCTTTTTTTAAATTTTATTTTAATTGTGCAGTTTTCTGTCTCTTACTCCCATCCCAGCACACTGCCCAGCCCTTCCAACCTCCCTACCATTTCCACGCCCCCTAGTTTTTGTCCATGTGTCCTCTATACTTGTTCCTGTAAACCCTTCCCCTTTCCCCCTGAAATTCCCTCCCCTCTCCCCTCTGGTCAGCCTTCTCTATTTCAGTGTCTTTGGTTGTATTTTGCTTGTTTATTTGTTTCGTTGTTTAGGTTCCTGTTAAAGGTGAGATCATATGGTATTTGTCTTTCACTGCCTGGCTTATTTTGCTTAGCATAGGGCTTTCCAGTTCCATGGCTACATGCATCTTGCCCTCTGCGGGTGCTGGTCCATATCTCTTCAAAGCAGATAAGGAACCTTCGCTATACAATCTGAATATCCATCCTTCCCACAGCTCTCTCATGTACTAAGTCACATCTTTACAATTCCTCTGTTTTCTTCATTTCTTAAAATTTATGTTAGGAACTGCTGTGATTCCCATGTCCCCAAACTCTTAACAGATGTTATTTCTTTTATAAATTTATTTTCCAATTACAATTGACTTACAATATATTATTAGTTTTAGATATACAAAATAGTGATTAAACACTTATATACATTAAAAAGTGATTACCCCAATAAGTCTAACACCCATCAGACACAATAAATAGATATTATATTATTATTGAGGATATTCTGTATGGAATAATAGATATTGTTTTAATTGTCTGCTCTAACTAGGCTTAATGCAAACATTGAATTTAATGCAACCTCAATGCTTGCCTTTTAGAGGATATGTGAAAAATGTCAATCAAAGATTTTCTTTAAATCTGTGGAGAATGGATGTTCTCTTTTGACCTCACACCTTTTTTTTTTTTTTTTTTTTTTAGTTCTTATAAACTGTGTAGCTTTGGCCAATTTCTGCCAACTTCTTCCTGTTGTTGTCATAATTCATTGCCCTTACTTTTGATGTTTTATATCTGATATGAATTTTGATATCTGCTATGCAGGAACCTCTGTCCTGGCTTGTTCCTCTGGCCAGTCACACGTCAATGCTGAAAATGCTATTCCTTGTTAAGAAAGAAGTATCTCCTCTCTCAGATTGATAGCAACAGTCTAGCTTGAACCAGAAAAACATTGTACCCCACTAGTACCACCTCTGAACTAAAAACATAAATAATTTAGCCTTTGACACTTTCCAAAAATTAGAAATTAATTCCTGTTGTCATGGAAAACCCTGCTCTTCACAAGCCACATTAACTGCTGTCTTGCTTATTGGTATCAAATTTATTAATAAACCCATAATACTTTTCTAACAGAATGGTAAAAATACATGGGGAAGGTGATATACTTTTCTAACAGAATGGTAAAAATACATGGGGAAGGTGATTTTAGGTGAACATTTGCTATTGTCGTGTTGCCAGTTTTGTCACACACATAGCAACTTTAAAGCATACCCGTTATGTCTCTCTCAGTCTGGTAGGTCAGAATCCTAGGCTGAGGCTCTTAGACAACTAAAATTGAGATGCCCTTCAGGTTGGGCTCTAACTGAAAATCTGTGATGAAGAATTTACTTCAAGCTTGTTCAGGTTTTAGATGATTTAAGATGAGGTCCCCACGGCCCTCTGGCTGCCCACTGTGGACCTTGCTCTTCTCTGAAAGACCAAATTTACTCCTTCTTACATGGCTTCTTTCATCTTCAAACCAGAAACAGAGTTTCCAAGTCCTTGTCGCTCTTGGGCTTTCTCTGACTTCCTCTTCTGCCACAGTAGGACAAAATGCTGCTTCTTCGTGATTAGATTAGTTCTTCCATGATATTCCCTTGGGAATCCAACTCAAAATCATTATGGAAGCAACACCAGGGGCAAAGACCATGGGGATCATCTAAAATTTTTACTTGACACAGTGTGCATTCATTCGGAGAGGATACATATACTCTCTATGGATTGTATTCCAGTTCTCTGTTAAAGGCTCAGGAGAGAAAGATGACAAAGATGGTTAAAAGTTGTCACAAACCAAGGATTGTGATTAATAATATTTCGGGCATCTAAAAATCTGATTAAAATTTCATAGTATCCTGTTTTATTGCATTTGGATATATACTGAGAAGTTGGATTGCTGGATTATACAGTAGTATTATTTTTTAAAGTTTTGAGAACTTCCATACTGTTTCCATAGTAGCTGCACCGATTTACATTTCCTCCCAACAGTGCAAGAGGGTGCCCTTTTCTCCACATCCTCAGCAACCCTAGTTAGCTCATCTTTTGGTGACAGTCACCCTAACAGGTACGAGGTTTGAGTGATATCCATCCCCTCAGGTTGTTCGCTGCAGCATTAGTCACAATAGCCACAATACGAGCACAAGGTGAGTGTCCATCAAGGGTGAGTGGATACAGAAAACATGACGTGTATGCTGGAATATCATTCACCATGAGAAAGAGGGTATCCAGCCATTTGCAACAACCATGGAAAAGGAAATTTCCGTCATTTGCAGCAACATGGATCAGCACTGAGAGCATTATGTTAAAATGAAATAAGTCAAGTAAAAACAAGATTGCATGATATCACTTATATGTCAAATCTTAAAAACCCAAATGCATACAAACACAGACTAGGATGGTGATTACCTGGGCATGGGGTTTGGAGAAATGGGATGATGTTGGTCAAACAGCACAAGCTTCCAGTTTTATTGTCATTCAAGTAGAGTTGCCTTCATTTATCCCCCACCACTCCCTCCACCCTACCCATCCCCACCTCCCACCCTCGATCCTATCCCCTTTGACATTGTCCATGTGTCCATGTTCCAATCATAAGATAAATGAGATAATAAGTTCATCTTACATGTTCTCATCACAAAAAATAAATGATAATTATGCGATTTGATGCTGGTGTTAGCTACCACCACGGTAGTAACCATTTTGCAGTACATTAAGTATACCAAATCAATAGGTTATACATCTTAAACTTATGCAATGGTATATGTCAATTATAACACATCTTATTAAAGCTGGAACACAAATTAAAAATAAAAATATAATAATAGATGAGTAAAATATGGATATATTATTAAAGGTCGCCTTAAGCTTAAACAGAGAAATAAAAAGTAAACAGTGGTGTGTAGGAATGTTTTCAGGCACCATGAGAATAGTAAGTAAGAATTCTGGGGAGCTTAAAGCAGAGGCTGCTGCACTCCACCAAGTCCACCAAGTACCTGGTAAATCATCAAAAGTTTCCCAAAGAAAGCCACACAGCTGCTTTTGGTGACAAGCAGGTTATTATGAGGTTTGCAAAGTGGCAAGGACATGCTATGACAAGGGATCTGTATAAGCAAATCAGAGGTAAGACATGTATTGGCCTGTCAGCAGAAAGTAATGAGCCATTTATGGAAGAGAAGATGGTAGAATAATTTACCCGAATTACTACTGGAGTCTCCGTAATCATAACCCAGACTTTGAAATGAACGGGAGCTAATTTGTTGACATGGCTTTTCTTGTTTTAAAATCCACCAGTGGCCCAATGTGTGTTTTAATAGAGGATCTGACCCCTTTTTGTTCAATAAAACATTTAATAATACCCTCATTGTATCTACCCTAATAAAAACACTAGAATTTTTATCTTTTCTATTAAAATCATATGTATTTTTTATTTATTGATTTGAGAGTGAGAGAGTGAGATTTATTGTTCCACTTATTTATGCATTCATTGATTGATTCTTGTATGTGCCCTGACCAGGGATCAAATCTACAACCTTGACATATGGGGATGATGCTCTAATCAACTGAATTATCCTGCTAGGTCCAAAAATCATATTTCTAATTGGTATAATTTTTATTATCCTAAGACATGTTTTCACATATCATCTTACCCTTTCTCAATTTCTATCTCCGTCTTGAAATCTCTTAGTCTATTCATCTCCTCTTATTCACTTTCTGTTCATTATGGCATAATTCAAATTTCTATTCTACAAAGCCTTCTCAGTCTTCACTGCACATAATTAGCACTTATATAGACTCTGATTTTTAATAGACTATTTTTAGAGGAATTTCAGGTTCCCAGCAAAATTGAGTGGCAGGTACAGATATGTTCCATATACCGCCTCCTCCACCTATAGCCAGGCTTTCCTATTGTCAATGCGCTACCCAAGAGCACATATATTACAAACGGTGAACCTACAATGATATATCATAATTACCCCAAGTCCATAGTTTATATTAAGGTTCATTCTTGATGGTATATATTCTATAGGTTTGGACAAATGCATAAATATGTACTCAATATTATAGAATCATACAGAGTATTTTCATTTCCCTAAAATCCCTCTGTATTCTACTTATTCATCCCACCCTCTCAAACCTTTCGTATCCACTGGTCTTTATACTAACTCTGACCATTTTTTTCTTTTCTCCATTGTTTTATTTGCATAATACATGCCTCTCTAATTTGATGACAGAGTTTATCTGACCCTTGCTGATCTCTGCTAGAATTGACAAATGCGTATGCTACATATTTACATATCGAGTGTCTGCTGCCAGGATTCCACACATCTTCAGGCCTCACAAAGCCATTTTGACCTTAAAATTTATGTGAAAGGAGTTGAACCATCAATATACAATTACTGGTGTTCTTTGGGTGTCTAAATCTGCCCTTATGGTATTTAGCTCCAATACCCTGCTTCAACTGAACAGCCATCTCTGTCTCCAATAAATACGATCTGCTTTTCGTAAAAATGTTTCCCTCCAACTGGATGCCATGATAATCTACTTACTTTCTGGAGTAGCACAGCAAATTTTTAATCAAAATTCCAGATAAATGGGGAATGTAGTTACGTTTATAAATTATCATCCAGAATTAGAAGTTATTCATACACACCATTCAAGTCTTTGATACTAATGATTATCCCACATGGAGTTCCATATTCTCACAGTCTTACTAAATCCATCTTTGACTCTCTCCACCAAGAGAATGCTTTTGACGTCACAACATTGTATTTATTATTCAGAGTAGATCAGATGCTGATGCTATCACACCTTCCTGATCTTGTGGGCAGCCTAGCAACACATACAACAAACATGGCTTATTACCTATTTTTATTTCAGTCAGCAGAGCCCTCTGCCCCATGTTAGCTCAACAAACCTCCCAACACAAAAGTTACTGCCTTTCTTCACCTTAGGTCAGGTCACATTCATAGACAGTCCTCTCTAATTTATCCCCTATGAGCAAAAGGGAGGTAAGCATAAGGATTTATAATCCGCAGGTCCAAAGAATAATGGTGGGGCTGCTCTTACAATTATATTTATTAATTAAATTAAAGATGTGCCTGGCCCCTAAAGAAAGGTGAGATTGAAATACTAATGATGAGGATAGTTTGTTGTATGGGGGCTCAATTCTTCTCTCTTGTTTTCATCATTTACCGGAGCTGTGACCTTCACTGTTGCCAATAGAAATTTTCTGCCATGTAAAGGTAGGAATGTGGTTCTGGGAACTTAATTATTTCTACAATGAAATTCTTGTTTTATTAAAAATAAATAGGTATACCTAGTTATGTTAGCAATTTTATAGTACTTAAATACCAGTAATTATTCAAACAGATTTATTGAGTTTAATGGCAATGTAATAATAACGTCGGTATGTTTTATATGCAATAGTTGTTACACCTCATTAAACAGGTTGGTAAATGATCCATTGCTGTTTAATTAGCATGCAATGACTGTGTTATTAAATCTTAAACTGTAAATTAAATCCTGATTTGAGACACTTAATTTTAAAGTGTGATTGAAAACGTCTTTGGGCATGAATGTTTGGAGTCCCTTTGATTTTTCACGGTTCCTTCCTGCCCTGCACTATGCCTTTGGAATGGGGAGTGGGCTGCACTTAATTTGTGTGGCCGAATTTTTTTCTTAATGGAGAAATGCATACCTTTCTGGTAGGTGAGCAAATTGTGAACAGAGAATAAATTTTATTTCAGATCCAATTTCTTGCATATGGAAGATTACTTTTTAAAAATTATATTCAGGGAAGAACTAGCCTAAAGTCTCACAACCACGCACTCATACTTTCATAGCAGGACATTTTGCAAGCTTGGCAAGTTTTATTTGGCTAATTCAGAAGAAAACACCCATCTCTTTACCGACGGAAAGATCCCTGATGCATATAGGACTCTTCAATCTCTGCTGAACTAGCTGACTATAAAAATAGCAGTTTGATGTTAAGTGGGCAAAAGTAGTTTCTCTCTTTTAATAGTGAGAATTAAGTACGTCAAGGTTTATATGTATTTCAGAAACATACAGACTTGAGATTTTTTGGAGAATATGTTGGACTGTATGGGATAGTGGCTCGAATAATAACAATAAAGTATTCTCCACAGGTGGTACATCTTCCTACATCTTCTTTCGTGTTTTTCCACTGGTAGTCCACAAAACAGATCCCTAATATCAGAATTTACGTTATGTGTATTTTTCTCCAATGCTTATTATAGTTTTTAATAGTATTTTAGTATTGTATAAAACAAAACAATCTAAGGTGGAGGAAAACTGCCGTTTCAAATAATTTCCAATATCTTGGCTAGATTTGATTATTTTCCCATAATTCTTTGGGTGGCATAAATAGTGTTTGAAGGTGAGTAAATCTTCAATCTGAACTTTCAAAACATTTTAAATCTTTTTTCCTTTATTTTTCTTGTTTACACTATTACAGATGTCCCCTCTTTAAAAAAAAAATCCTTTGTAAAGCTTGTTTGGCTTACCTATATAAAGATATATAAAGTTACACTCTTCTGTATCTGTAGATTGAGAAGGATAAAACAATCAATATTACAGAATAATAACTGCAGTGCAGGGGTGGGCCAAAGTAGGTTTACAGTTGTTCTTATGAAAATAAATATATAATACAATAATATAGAATAATACAAGAATAAACTGCGTTTTACATACTCACAACTGCAAACTTGGCTTTGGCCCACCCCTGTATTTTGTAGAGTAGCATAATAATGACATTCTCATGGACTGTTTGCAAAGCTACAAGTAAAAGCATTTCTCACATTCTTCCTCGTGAATGTGTGTGTACATGTGGTGCTGAAACTGCTTGATCCTGCTGTCTGTCTGGAAGACATTCTGCAGACCCTCCTACCACCATCATGATCATATAGCCCACCATATGTCAGGGGAACATCTCTTTCAAAAGTCAGCTCAAAATTGTTTACTTTTTATAGTCTTTCCTGTTCTGCTGTAAGGGATTAGCTTTTTCTTTGGGACTTCTTGCTGTCAAGATACTATAATGCTCCATCTACTGTTAAGTAGTAAAGCCATATGAAGTACGGATTTATTTCCATGGTTCTCTTCCTAATTGACTGCAGCCAACTTGCGGGCACAGCTCATGTTCAATTTGTCTTGAATCATCAGCTCCAGTAGAGTGATGGACACATAGTAAAAGCTCAATATTTTCATTGAATAAGTATTGACCTCCATGATACTATAAGCATCCTCAGAGATTACCTTACTTATATTCATCCTATAGCTCTGCCTGTGAAATGTGCACCATCCTCGGGCTTCCCTCCATCATCTCTTCAATGAAAACCTTCTAACAGGAAGGGTCATCATCCACTGGGCTCCACTGTGTAATTCCATCAGGGTCCTGCTACAGGAGGTGTTTAACATCTCATCAGTCATCATGGGGCAGCGCTTCCTCCAGGCCAGCTCTGAAACCAGGCCACTTACGGCAAGCAAGATTTTAGCATTGTTGGAACATAATAAATATCTGTGAGTGACAGGGTGGAATTATCTATAAAATAATATATTATTTCATCAGAATCACATAAATAAAAGTGGTCCAATTAAATTACGACCTTGTGCATAGTGTAATATTTAGATATGTATTTCTAAGAAAACACCCCTTCCTGTATGCATTTCTTCAAGGTGAAGAAAACATTATTATAAATGTGTGTTAATTTGAATTTTCACTGTCATTTCAGCCTAAAATAAATCTTGAGGTGGAATTTTAGAATATATTTTCTTATGTCAATACATAATTAATTCACACCTAAATATTTATTTGTTTGTTTGGTGTCTTCACTATTGGAGATAAACTCCACAAGACATTGATCTTTCTCTGCTGAAATCCACTTGTCTTTTTAAGTGGCAGTTCACTAAATGCATGTAGAATCCGTGAAGATTCATTTTTTAATGAATTCTATTTAAATATAAGATGTGTGTGAGAGTTCACATTTATATAGCATGTTTACATTATTGCTTTTAGATCTGTAATAGCTCTGTATGGTGTGTAATTCAGATATAATTAATGTAAATTTACACATAAGGAAACAGATAACTGTTAAGAGACCTGTCCAAATTAACAGGACCAGATAGTGGCAGTTTTGGCAATATGGCTAAGTGTGCTCTTACTCTTAGTTCAGGTTCATCTTTATCCTACCAAGATGAATAATTACAAATTTACTTAAATTTGTGAAAATATTATCAGTTAATTTCTAATGTCCAAATACACAGTTTCTTAGGCACCTTGGGAACCTCATACAGTTCTCCAAATCACCATCAGCTGCCCCATCATATTTCATTGAATCTCATCAATGATCTTAAATCTCCTCCCTTTCAAGGGTGATTTTAGTTTTGGGAGAAGGCAGAAGTCACAGGGCAGGAAATCTGGGCTATAAAGGGATTGAGTCACCTGTGAGATTTGATGTTCTACCAAAAAACTCTGCATGGGTGGTGATGCATGAATGGTTTCACTGTTGTGATAAAGCTGCCAATCACCAGTTCATCAGTGGCCCATAGCTGTGGCTTTCTGAATCATCCAAATAGTTTCTGCAGAGGAGTGTTCAAGCTTAGTGTAAACATACATGTGTATATACACACACATACATATACATATACATAAATATATACATATACACATATGTATATATTTATATATGGATATATCTCTCTCTATATAGATATAGATCTCTATCTATCTATCTATCTATATATCTGTCCACAAAAAAACTCATCCATTGTTAATATAAGGAGAATGGTTTGCATGACATTGATGTAACCTGGCAGCCAAGGAGAGTGGATTGGAATGTCCATGCATGAACAATGATGATTTCATTGTACTAGTCAGTGGGAGTGGTAGACATTGTTGAGTAAGCATCGCATTCACAATAACTGAGCAAGTAGAGCAACAAATCTGCATGAAATTTTGCATTAAGCTTGAGCATTCCTCCACAGAAACTATTCAGCTGATTCAGAAGTTTGCAGCTATGGGCAACTGATGATTGGCAGCTGCATTATGACAATACGCCTGTTCATGCATCACATCTCATGCAGAGATTTTTGGTGAAACATCAAATCACCCAGGTGACTCAGCCCTGCCACAGCACAGATTTGGAGCATTACAATTTCTGGCTTTTTCCAAAACTAAATTACCTTTGAAAAGGAAGAGATTTAAGACCATCAATGAGATTCAGGAAAATACAATGGGGCAGCTGATGGAGATTCCAACAAAGGATTTTGCAGTGTTATTTGAACAGTGGAACAGATGTGGGAAGAACTGTGTGAGGTTCCAAAGTGCCTACTTTGATATTTTGAAGGGGACAGAGGCATCATTGTCCTATGCACAATGCTTCTTGTATCTTGTATCTTCTTCAGTAAATGCCTCTACTTTTCATATTACATGGCTGGATACTTGCTGGATAGAACTTTGTGTGTGTGTATATGTATACACACATACAATTCACATATACATATATACACATTTATATACATATATAATTCACACATATTTAAACACACATATACATATTCTTATGTTTGGATAAGTTCAGTAGCAACTTATTCTCTTGATAACTATCTTTCCTTTGAAGGGATTTAAAGTACTTAGAAAAAGATGAAACAATAATTTTATTCTGCTTAAGAGGTCTATTATTTTTTTGCCAGTGTCTGGAGAGAATTACCCTGGACTTTCCAAGTGATTATTGTATCTCATGCTAAAACTCTAGGAGCACCCCCTTCATATAAAATTGAAAACACCTGACAACTAAGCATCCTGTATGTAAAATCACAGAAGGAGATTGATTAGCATGATAACATGAGTTTTTCTGAAACTCTCCTGAGTAAAACTAGGAAAAATTATCTTAAAAACAACAAAAAATGCAGCTTTCTGAAATGTTCAAAAGGGAAATACTATATGAATAAATCTCTATTCATAAAAATCTATGAAAATATGGTAAGAACAAGAAGAGTCATATGGGATAACATACTCTAAATGATGAAAAAATCTCAAGAATCCAATATCTAACAAAGTTGTCTTTCAAAAAGAAGGCAAAGTTAAGATATATATGATAAAGCCTAGATTAATCACTAAAATATAATTCAAAAATTATAACAAAATATTTAAATGTATCATAGACATAAATGTAAAAATGCAAAATACAAAGCCCTAGAAAATAACATAGGAGAATATCTACATGACCTTGGGTCTGGCAATGACTTTTTAGGTACAAACCGAAGTCATGATCCTTGAAAGAAAGAATTGACAAGCTGGTCTTAGTTAGAATTAAATACTTCTACTCAGTGGAAGACAATCTCAAAAGAACGAAAATATAAACAACATGCTTCAACATGCAAAACCAAATAGAAAAAGATAGGAGTAAGCCCCTCCACTCATGGGACAGAGAAGAACATGCTAATCCCAGATAGGAGGATGGGTATTTCTTACTCTTTGACATGAAGAGGATTGACATATAGTCATTTGGAGTAAATAGAGCTTGTAAAACAAACACACCTTTAAGTAATATATTTTATTAAAATATGAAGCAAAATTTTGGCAAAGAATCAGAGGGCCTGGATAGTTTAAAGTTTGAGATCAGTAGAAGAGTTTCAAAGAAGGTAGAAGAAATCAGGTGACAACTAGCCAGTTAGAGGTTATTTAAAGATGTAGGGCTATGATGTACAGTTGAGCGGGTAAAATGTAAAATGTTGTCCATGTGAGTGAGGGGCAGAGTGGAGGCTGGGGGCTGCTGACGTAGGCTGCGTCCATTCCAAGGAGCACCTTTATATAATTTACACAAAAGCGCCAACTGGGCAAGTAGTGGCCTTGAAAAAAATATATAAAATGAAATTGATGTGTGGGTTTTATTAAGGACCTATACTCTTAAGTGGACTTAAAATAGATGACTTAAGATAAATGTGTCTTTGTGTTAAATAGTAACCCAAACTTTAAAGAGGGCATCATTAAGCTCCATTAGTCCTGGATCTAGAGCACAATAAAGCATTCCAGAATCATGATGTCTAAATTCTGTAGTGGAAGAAGCAGTCTACTTTCAAAAAGTAGAATTTCCTTCCATCTTAGTTATGTTGGCCACATTCCCAAAACTATTGAGCAGTCTAAATAATTTGCCAATATATTTACAGCGTGGATTTAATTGGATGAAATTTCACTTCAGCCAAAAGGCTCTTTTGACTCATAGTTTAATTTGGACCTCCTATCTTAAAAACATAGCTAGTGTTTTCTGGAATGTCTTAATGACTTGTCTGGTAGGCAAATTCTAAATAAATGACCTTCTTCCAGATGCTCAAGTATTTTAGGTAAACTGTCCCTTTTGTGAAGCTATTCAAGTCTTTGAGAAGTTAAAGGCAGTATTGTATTCAGATTGGCCTAATTGCAGGATAGAGAGCACTCTTTGCCACCTACTTTATAACACCTGTGCATCAGAGATAAACACAGTCAATTTTAATCCAGTTCCTGCGAGACATAGTGAGATTATGCAAATATGAGGGAAGAAAAAAAATATCTTGCTATTTTTACATCCCGTTTTGTTACTGTTAAATATTAGACTATACACAATATACTGTTTTACTCCCAAATTTTAGAATTCCCAGACTAAGGTAGTTTAAAATAGTTATAGCCCAAAAGCATTTAGGGAGGCTGCATAAATTAGGCCTTCCCTTCTCTGCTTAGGTTTCCTCTGTGGCTGCTACAAGGGAACAACCAAATAATACAGACGATGCAGAAACACATGGAACACCGAATGGTCCCATCAAACTGATTTTCAACTGGTGCCAATCAACGGAAATTAATGCACTTTTTGTTTGGAATGGCTTATTTCTGGCATATTAAGGCATTTGATTTGATTCAACTGTTAATTTTTCTCTCTTGTGACTTCTTTCCAGTATAAATAGACTTATCACTTCTATTTGCTGATGAAAAGACAGCCTGGGGCTGTGCATATAACCTACATTTCACCACTTACATTTCCTGGGCTGTCGTATGGGCAGAAACAGGGGGACCTCTCTATTTAAACACGTCTTCAAAATAAATGCAAAGCATAAATCCCAAGTAGTCTCCTCCATAAAAATACATGCTTCTTTTAAAAAGAGTGGTTTGAGAGACTTCGGCTTTCCTAGTTCTCGCAACAGTTTTGGACACATCGTCCCTTTCTATCCTAGCTATTCCAGTTCCAGGACTTATTTTACAATAACTCAGTAAAAATGCCGTTTCCTTTATTTTTCCGATTTCTATACCAATGTCTAAGCCTATCCATAATTATAGGCACAAATAAGCTTTCCACTATTTACTACTGAATTAATTCAATTCCTTCCTTTTTGTCACCAAAAATGACAATAATTTCCGTTATATCACAAAATGTTTCTTTTAAAAGACCAGTGAAGCTGTAAAGAAAAATATTAGATGCTACAATACCGTCCCATTCTCCCTTCCATTGTCCTAAATCACACTTCTGGCTGCAGAACTGTCAGGCACAGCATGATATCTGCTAAAAATGAGTTCAACCCAGCATCTCATCAGAGGTAGCCCGTGTTTTGTGTTCTCTGATCTTCTAAAAAGAACAAACAAACCCGGAGCATAGGAAGGTACTTAGAAGGCTGCTAGGGAAGCTGTCATTTCCACAGTAGCTTTGTTCTTTACCGCAGAGAGAGGCTGATACTAAAATTACTGGAAGAAATGAGAAAAATAAAGTAGCATCACCAGCATGTTGATGAATTTCAAGTAAAGGAAAAGAGTGGACCATAAAGCAGACATGACTATGGGTGCAGGTGCAAAATGGGAAGAGAATATTTGAATATTTTAATGAATATTTAAAGCTATGAGGATTGGGGGTAGGATAAAGTACAGAAGTGTTTCATTAGTGAGAATTATACTTAGTGATATTTAACACCCTAGTTATAAAATTTACAAGTATTTACCTAAAATGTCCTTTCTGGTCTATAGAAATTGTGAAGACACAGGCAAATGCGTGTGTTCAGGGTGTGTGTGTGCATGTGTAAATGAGTTAATCCTTCATTATATGAAGGGGAAAAATCATGTCTAAAGTTTTGAACAATATATAGGGATTTATTTTCTACCAAATACTTGATCACAAACACACAAATATATAGTCCTCCTTCGGTAACCACAGGGGATTTGTTTTTGGACCTGTGAATGTTCAAATTCCTTATGTAAAATGGCATATAACCTACACAGATCCTCCTTTATGTTTTCAATCATCTTGAATATATTATAACACTTAACACAATGTAAATAATTGCTATACAGTAGTATTTAGGGAACAATGACAAGAAAAACATCTGTGCACATTCAGTATACATGCAGCCATCATCCATGGAAGGCCTAACTACTTATCAGCAACAATGTAACTTTTTTTTTTTTTTTTTGCAAAATGTTCAACTTGGGTTGATTGGGTCTGTGCATCCAGAAGCTTCAGATATGGAGGGCCACCAGTACATACAAGTAGACTCATGGGAACATAACTAGTGTTGAGGGGAAAAAAGAAGAAAAGTAAAATAGAGAGAGAAAGAAAATTACACTGTATCTATAAATGCACAACTGGGCAGCCATTAAAATAATTGAATTAAGTTTGGGCTTTAAAATAGCCACTCTATATTGTTAAGTAAAATAGCAAGGCACAGAACAAAATAAAGAATCTGTTCCCAATTTGTATAAAATACCAAAACAAAATTATATTTGCACATATAAGATGCATATTTATGTGCACAGAAAAATTCTCCGAGGAAATAAACACAGCACTATTAAGGGCAAAGAAGGCAGAGAAGAGCTTTCTTACCGTATGCACTTATATATTGTTGGAATTCGTTAAGCAAGCATGTTTTTCTTGTTTAATTTAACTAAAACAAGATTAAAAGAAAAGTATTCACTGTTTTCAGAGTAAGTGCATTTCTGCATAGCTCAGAAGGGAACGAATAGTGTCAGACTTCCAAACAGTCCCTTCTGTTTATATTTTAGAACCCATGGCCATTTTTAAAAGGTAATAAATATATATAGTTGATGGCTACTGAGTGACTTATTTGTTCTTTTCTCGTTGCTTTTAAGTCGAGAAATATTTGTGCTTCCTTCTCCACATGCCTACTTTCTGCACCCCCTCTCTTCCACATGGTCTGTTGTTAAAACATCTTGGAACTGGCGTAATAAAACCCCAACTATTGTCTCTTGACTTTCAACCCCGTAATTAGAAGGGGAATGAAAGTATAGTACTGAGGGATATCTAAGGTATGTGTGTGCATAGCAGTCCATTCAAATGTGGCACAGAAAATTCTAGTAAAGTGTGGCTCCAAAGCAGACAGAACAAGCAAATGTTAAGAAAGTTAATGTAATGCAGGGATATATGAAAAAAAAAAAAGACATTTGTTTCTTTAATCTCTGTTTAAGAAACAGTTACATGTTAGAAGAGGAAAGGAAAGATTAGAGTATAACTGAAGTCGTGCTGCGGTTTCTGGACACCTTCAGAAACTCATAAATATTTGATCCTTTTTTTATTTCCAAGATTCCTTAAATTTCAAATAGTACAGCCATCACCTGCACGCAAGGCAGGCCAGTAATGCAGATAAATATTGTCGTGTAGATAAACAGAACAAGGAATATTTAGGCAAAGCTTGCTCTTTACAAAAATGTATGTTATGTGAAAAGTAATCACCAGTAGGGTGACCAAACTCCTAAACACACGTTGGTTGACTTCTCTGTCATAGCAGCCATTGTCATTGTAATGAATGCACAGAGAGTTCCAAAAGAATCCACAGCGCATTTTCAAGTGTGTTTCGAAACTTTTTCATGTGGTTCACAGGTTCTGGCCAAGAATAACTTAACTACCCATGTGTTTAGCATACCATTACTTATCAACAGTTATGTGATTACAGGAAACATGTAAGTGTTACCATTACTACTTTCTGAATGAGTATATTCAGCCCTTGGATACAGAAAAATATTAAAAGGCACAGAGGGGTAGCACGTATTGAGGGACACTGTGGTTGGAATTCTGTCTCAGGTGTACTAATGCCTATTCAGCAGATACTGCCCATCTTCACTGCTAGCACTTCAATTTGGGTATAATTATTATTATCATTCTCATCAATTACTACTACTTAAAATATTGAAAAACATCTGACTTACCTCCCTGTGTCCAGTCCCTCCTTAACCTAATGCATTTTACGTTTACCACTGTCAGATTAATCTTCCTCATGTCTACTCTTGACAGGGTTCTAAAGTCTCCCGTGCCTTGATCTTGCCTGATGAATCAAGAATAAAGTCCATCGTCTATAGCTTTTCATCACAAGAATTCAACTTACCATTCCCTTCTTTGTTGTTTTTCCACAGACTTTCCACCTGAAATCCAGACAGCCTTTCCCCACCCTTGCCTTTTGAAGTTTAACCAATTCTTAATTTGTGCTCAGTTGGCAAAAAGCCCAAGATTTCATAATATAGTAAGATACCGAGTTGAGTTTAAAGCTGTCATTTTCAGTGGCCTGCAGAAGGATTAAATGTCTCTGTTTCATAGCCATTGTAGAAGAGCACCAGAAACATATTAATTAGTAAATAAATGATGACTGTCTAGGTTTCCCACCAACAATCATTAAATGACAGATTCGACATTTATATTTTATTTTTCATTTTCTTACCGTTATTACATTTCCAGATGTCCTGCTTGCTCCCCAACAAAGATTAAATGCTGCTTATGGACAGGGAAACAGGAGCAACTTCTGTTTGTGTGTGCCTGCTTTAGTTAAACATTGACAGTGACTGGATCTGGAAACAGATCCTCCAGATTTTAATCTCATCTCCTTTTCACAATGATGAGTCCTACTCAAAATTTCTGCCTCCATTTTCCTCAGACATAAAATCGAGGGCATGAGACTTAGCTTGCAATGGAGGTAATACATGTAAATTCACTGGTGCAGTGTAGGTGGTTGATGGATATTTGTTGAAAATAATTAACCACCAGGCAAAAGATATCTGTGTTATCTTTTTGTATCATTACTCCAGACTTTTGTATAATTGTTGACTGTAGTTGACAAAATGAGTGCAAATTAATTGGAAAATTACTAAACTTGTAACTGAATTGCTTTGGCTTTTAGAGACCCTTCTGGCATTGTTGCCCCGTTTCTCCAGGCAAAATCCTTAATTCTTTTTCCTTAATTTCCTCATCTGTTCATTAAGGGGTTATTTGAATTATCTCTAAGATCTCATATAGTGCTAATATTCTACAGTTTCATTTTTTTTTAATGTATACCCTGCCGAACTCCAGAAAGAAGAAGTATACCGCCCAAGTTACTTGGTCACTTTTATCTCTCTCAGTCAGAATATGCCACGTTGTGCTATGGAAATAAACAACCCAAAATGTTAGTGGTCTTTACCAGCGAAGCCTCATTTCCCTTGCAGAACCTGCCCGATGAGAATCCACGGCAGTGGTTATTGTGGTCATTGGAGAGACATGCATCGGGCGGGGAGAGAGATGGTGCATTCTCTTCAATGTGGTTGTCCAGGCTCTAGAAGTCAGGTCTACATGGAAGGGAATGTTGCTAGCTGATGTGAAAGAGCAAAGGAGACTGTGACTAGGCTTTCAAAACACACTCCAGAACTGGCATGTTATGGCATTGGTGGAGCAAGTTATTCGGCCAAGCCTGTTTGCCATGGAGGTCCCGCTCAGCAATTATATAACATGGTTAACCATATGTTGGTGGTGCTCAGTCTTCTACTTCTATATTTAACTGTTTTCCAGCTCCAGGGTTACTTTTACCTTTGGTAGCTGAACACTTCCATTTCAATATTATGTTTTTGCTATAACCATTTGCGATGTCCCCCCCACCACTCCCCTCCACCCCAGCCATCCCCACCTTCCAGCCTTTACCCAACACCCCCTTTGGCTTTGTCCTTGTGTCCTTTATAAATGTTCCTTGACCCCCCTCCCTCTTTTCACCCTGCTATCCCCTCCCTCCTCCCCTCTGCTTACGGTCAGTTTGTTCTTTATTTCAATGTTTCTGATTCTGCCTTTAATTTTTTTTTCATATTTAAACCCTTATTTTTATCTTTTTGACTTTTCTTTAGTTCAGGTCTCTCATGTAGTCTGCTATAGTATACTATATTATACTACAATATATAGATAATAGATAGTATAGTATCTAGTCTGCTATTTTAATAGAATTCAATGCAATCAGTTGAAATAATTTTTTAACTGTGCCCTTCCCTTTGGTCAGAAGTATTTAGTGGGTCCCCATCATCTAAAAATGTAATATAAGATCCTTAATATAGCATTTAATATTATCCATGGGATACTCACCCCAACCTATGTTCTTTTATTTCCATATATTTATATTGTGTACCAACCAGTTAGAGCAGCCCTCACTTTCTGAACACAAACCACAACTCATATTTTTCATATTCTTGCTTAACACTTTTTATTTTATGAGTCATTTATATAAGTCTATACCTTTCAGAGAGAGTTGTATACATAGTAGATTGTCAACACATGTTTAAGACAGAGAAGGGAAAGAAAGGAATACCTACTTTAGTGAGTACTGCCAATAATTTGGCATTTTGCAAAATACTTTCAAAACATCATCTCATTTATCCCTTATTTACATTTTTATGGAGTGACTACAGTGGTCCTTATTTTTAGGCATGGAAAAATGTGGCTTAAAAAGATGCGAGAGGTAAGACCAGAATCCAAATATATATCTACAGATTCAATAGATAATATAGGTCAGTCTATACCTTTCTACTTAGTATTTGGAATTGCTTGGGATGAATATTACTTCAGTGAGTCTAAAATGTTGTATGTCCAGCCCTTGGATTTGGGGATTTTCTAGGCAGAGAGTGAACTGATTCTCATAGGTTATGCTGATTGCCCTTAAAACAAATCAGTTTCAGGGTCAAATAAGTTGTGCTTCTCCAACTCTTTGCTTTAGGTGTGTGTACCTCCTGGGTCTAGGTAAGCCTGCAAGAACACAGTTTCCCAATTTCTGCCATAACATTCAATAACAAATAGGATGACAATCCCTCAACATTGCAGCACTTTAAAATCTGCACTGAGAGTTCTATATTTGTAACAATCCCTAGGAACTAAATAATTCAGAAAAAAGTCAAGCGAAAATTCCTTACATCGACCTGTAATGGAAACAACAAATGAAATAGATTATACTGAGAAACTTTGCTATACATAAGTTAAAAAAAACTGATATTTTTCTCTCTCAACAATTTTCTATAATTATTAGTTGCACTTCATAATATCTAAAGAGTAATTAAAACTTGGCAGTAGTCCTTTTAATCCAGCTGTCAGCTGCTACAGGTAAATAAATATACATAGGAAAAAGCCAGGGTCATACAAGCTACCGAGGAAATTTTTTTTTTCCTATTTTGTGGGAAGATTCTTGCAGGCAAAACATAAAGACAAATTTATTCAAATTAATCCAGAAATATACAAGATGGAAAACACAAAAGGTCAAGAAATTATATTTCCAGTGTATATATGGCTGGCAAATTCATAAATTACATGCCCTTAAAGCTCTGGTGATTTTATTAGGCTATACCCCTGAGAAAGTTGAACAGTCCTATTTTGCTTTGTATATTAATCAGGCCCCTCTCTGCTGCTTTATTTTTAAATCATTGGTAATCAACACTCCCAAATATCTAGACCTCTATTCAAAATTAATGAAAGGAACCTATAATTGTAACCTTCTGTTTGAGAATCTTTTTACCTGTGACTGAGAGTTTATTCAGCTATTCAGTTACTTCTTTAATTATGACTGAGTTTTAGAATCTCATCTTAATCTAAGAACAAGAGTTTATGGGTTTATTAAGAAAAACCAGTGTTTAGTGCATAACAATGTTTAGTTATCAGTGCATATTTGAAATATACAAAGTGTAAATTCTTACTAATGTAATTTGCAATAATAACTAAACAGAACAAAAGACAGACATATTAATTGGGATTCTCTGGTAACAAAATAGCCTGTGCAGAGTAGCTGCTAATTGGCCCAGTCTTATTTCCATGTCAATGTCTAAAAGGCCTCTGGCAGCAAGAACAGGTGGGAACAGGAATTATTTTAAGAGCAGCAGAAAGAAACTGAGGAGAAACCAGATCCATCTAAAAGAATGAAAAGCCTTCCTTTGTCTACATATTATCCTTGTTATATGGCTTCTTTAAGTTTCCCTGCCCCTCAGGAATGATGACAGTGCTTTCAATGTGTTTTTAAAGCCTCCACATAGTATGACGCAACATACCCGCATTTTCTTAACTCCCTATCTCTACCGCATCAGATAATTAGCACACTACAGAAAAGATAGTTCCTTAGTCTTGAATTTGGAGAAAATATCTTGGTAGAGAAGGAAAAGAGATGTTACTTTTGAGTTTTATTTGAAGTAAATTTTACTTAGTTAACAAAAATGGAAACAAAAATACAACAAAATGATCAGTGACATAGTTTCCTACAGTGAATTCAAAGTAAATGTAAATAGTAATATTTTACTTATTAAGCCAACTTCTCCAAGTATCTTTCACTTATTCTCTTAATTATTTTATGAATATATTTATTACTGGGAATCAGAGAGAAGAAAAAAATAGAATTCTACAATACAATGCAGAGAGATGTGATTTAAATATCAAATAGTCTTTTGACTCTGTCAAGACCCAAAAGCAACTGTAAAGGTGACATTAACAGATAAATTCTATCTTCCTTTTATTATCTACCTATGAGATATTCTAGACAAGTCAGAAAAAGCCTTGATGGACCGACCTGTCAACAGTCTTTTTAATATCAGTCACTTGGCAAGAGGAAACTAAGAATCAGAAAATTTACTGAAGATAATAATGTAGTTTCCCATGTGTGCTTCCAGAACTTTCACCAACATTAAAATAACTTATTTTCTTAATAAAGAGAGAGCTAGAGGACAAAAGAGGGATACTACCGGAGACAGACGACAGTCAGAGACATAGTACAGGACAGAAGGAGAGACAAAGAGAAACCACAGAGAGGCAAACAAACGCATGAAAACTACGTACGGGCCCCCACCTGTGTAAATACACCAGGGTTCCGTGAAGTCAAAATTCTCTTCAGCCTGCACCCAAAGCAAAAGAAAATTATTTTAGCAACTATCACCCAAGTGCACCAGGAATCCTTTTACAAATAGATCCTTTGTGGATTGTATTAATCACCCTGTACGAAACCTTTCAGTCTGAAAGGTAAATTTCCAGGTGTTGAAGCAACTTTAGTGTGGAGGGCGTTGCTTTTGGAGGAAAGTTGTCAGTTCTTTCATGACTGCTGTCAAGTACGAGCTGTCAATATGAATAAGAGACTACGGGGACACTTTTAAGAGGGAGTGTGAAGGTAAATGTTTGATGAGGGAACTTGGGGTTACAGTGCTGGGAGCCCTTTCTATTTTTTTTTAATTAGAAATTCCATCTTGTAGTTTGTAGCCCACAGGGATTCTGCAGTCAAATCCAGAGGAATGTGTTTACAGAGGGACTGAAATCTGGAGGGTCAGGCAGGCTCCAGCAACATCACTAATTAAACACCAGTTTGACTTACAATTAGTGTCATTAACTGTGTTTTAAAAGTTAACATCTTCTGAGAATTTCTCACCCTCAGAGTTTTTCTCCACCCTCCAACGTTGCTAGTTAAAGAGCGGTTAACACTTAACTGAAAAAGCCGACTGTGTTAGAAACCCGAGTGGCTGCATTTGTTAATGGGGACTAAGGGGTCTGGCCCCTGCCGGTGAAATGCGCCCGTCAGACCAGCTCACACTACCCAGATGAAGCCGGTGGAGCCATCTCAGTTCATAACTTTCACACCACTCTCTGTTTTTCTTTGGGTTCCCTTAATTCAAAGCCTGTGATCTTTGGAAATGGTTCTGTTTTCCCATGGTCTTAGTTGGGCTTCCTAGAGAGCAGGGCCTGGCAACAGCAATCTTTCCCAGCCTCACCCGGACTCCCAACAACAGACCCCTTGTACCAACTCCAGCAAGGGGATTAAGCTATTTGTCCAAGAGACCTGGCCTTTTTCAGTCTCACACCTTCTGATTGTGAAAACGGGCAGATATGCTCATGAGCTGGAGAGAAGATGAGACGTTGTTATTCTACTGTTGACCCCGACCCCGGAGAGAGCAGGGTAATTTTTTCGATATTCAAATCTTCCTATGAAGATTTCAGTATATAGTGGTAATTTAATCTTCCAACTCCCATCAATTCAAATTGGTCAAGATAACGACAAATGCCTTTGTCCATTCGGGCTGCTATAATAAAAACCCCATAGACTGCGGAGCTAACAAATAACAGACACACACTTTTCACAGTTCTGAAGGCTGGAAGTCTGAGATTAGGAAGCCAGAGTGGTTGGTGAGTGCCGTCTTCCAGGTCACGGATTTCTGGTTGCGTCCTCACGTGGAGGGAGGGAAAGGCATTTCTCTGGGGTCTCTTTTATAAAGGCACTAATCCCATCCATGAGGGCTCTACCCTCAGGACTTAAGCACTTGCCAAAGACTCTACCTCCTACTGCTATCACCTTTTGGGGATTAGGATTCAACAAGTGAATTTTTTCGGGGAACCAGTGAGACCAGAGCTATAACAGTCTACATGCAAAGATGTGTATCTGATATAAGAACTCAGGATG
>PVKU01014569.1:0-22434 GCA_004027475.1 Anoura caudifer | reverse complement strand
ATTCTGCAAATGAAAAAGGAACCTGAATGAACGTCTGGGGTTGACACATGGGAGTGACTTAAGTCACAGCCTTGGTCCCTTCACTGCGGGGATGACAGCGCAGCTCCCAGCAGCCGGGCAGGCCCACTGCTCTCCCCAGGTCTCGGGGCGGGTACCGGGCCGGCCACGGTGGGTGGAGAACAGTCACACCTGGGCCTCACCAAACCCGGGTGCTCGAGATGGCCCCTTAGCCCTGGCGCCGCGCGGTGCTTTCACCACCAGCACCACCCCAGGTCACGTGGACCTTGGCCGGGGAGGACTGGGGCATCGGGCAGGACAGCCTATAAATTCCTTCCTATCTTTTTTTTTTTTTTTTTTTTTTTTTGGTGCTAGCAGGAGCCAAGGATCACAGCCAACTGTCCAGACCTGTTTAAAAAGGATAAGCCCCCAGCTCAGCAGGTCAGAAACGCCCACCGCTTCTCTCCTGTGAGCAAGGCCAGGGAGCCAAGTGCAGGCAGGAGTCTAAACGCAGGTTCTCCTGGTTGTCCTCTCGAGGCCATTAAATGTGAAGGAAAGAAAAAGGCCTCCCATCTTGGGGCTGGTTTAAACTATCAGGGAACCGATTAGAGTTAATTAATGCCCTGAACTCTGAAGCCGCCAGCCCGGAGGGAGGTTCCCCACAGGATCCACTTCTGGCACAGCCGTGATTTCAGGAACCCTGAGTGGGCGCAGCCAGCCCCCCTCCCCGCACCCACGACACTGGAACCCTGGGGGCCCGCCCTGCAACTCCTCGATCTGGATCGAGGAGAACCCCCAGTCCTGAGACAAAAAGTGGGGCGCGCTCCGAGTAGAAACTTCGAAGGTCTCTTGTGGGAGCTCTGGAAATTGCCAGGGGTTCCGGGGTCGAAAGGCGAGTCTGCTAGGTTGCTTCTGGCTAGCTGGCAGGGGCTTGTCAATTATTCAGGTGACTGGACGAACAGGGATTTTATCTTGTAGCGTGAACCGAGATAAAAATTCCATTTCAAGAGGGTAGGTGGACACTAAACCCTGAATGTTAATTGTCAACTGAAAAAAAAAAAAAAAAAAAGAGGAAGGAGAGAAGATTAATTCAGGTCTCCTGCCGGGGGTTCTAAGCTCTCCCCGCTCCCAGCTGGCTGGCTGTCCGCCTTGAACACAGCTCACCTGCTCTTTGGGCGGGGCCCCAACCTCTCCCGTGGACTAAAGGGACCAGCCCTACAACCCCACCCAGCGGTTCACCCGTGCGGACCCCTTTGGGTGGGTTTTTAAACCCAAGCACCACCACCTCCCAGGTACTTCCATTTAAACCCAATTTGCTGCTTCCAGGCTGAAACCGGAAGCAGAGGAAAGTTTACAAACCGCTGCCCGACGTGGGAAAAGGCTCAAACCAAGCAAAACGGAAGGCAAACCCAACGTGCAGGGTGTCGGGGCCAAAAAGAGACTGTGACTCTGCTTTCTATTTATGTATTTATGTATTTTAGAGAGAGAGGAAGGGAGGGAGAGAAACATCATTGTGTGGTTGCCTCTCACGTGGCCCCCACTGGGGACCTGGCCCGCAACCCAGGCATGTGCCCTGACGGGGATTCAAACTGGCGACCCTTTGGTTCACGGCCCGCGCTCAATCCACCGAGCGACACCAGCCAGGGCTCAAAATGTGATTTCACTTTCTACCTCCTACCTCCCCCCGCCCCATGGCCTTTGCACCTGGCAGTTCCTTAAAGGCTAGGAAATTCACCCAAAAGAGGACACCGGGGAATTAGGGTTTATTTAGACATGATTACATTTGATCATGAGTTGGAAACTACGTATCTGGGTGGAGAACAGTACCCCAAGTCCGCAGGGCTTGTTCTCGGCAGGCAGGACCCCGCCCGACTTTCGATTTTATTCTTCCTCACTATTGTTTTCCAAACAGTGTATCGGGAGCAGCGTTAACTTTATTGTGGGAGGGAAATGAGACTTTGACGGTGCTGTGTCAGGAGCAAACACCTAAGAACAGGTGTTTGCTCCTCATTCAGCGACGAGTTTAGGTGCCCAACAGCTGGGTGGCACTCCATGGCTGCGCACACATGGGCGCACACGCCCCACCTTGGTGGGGTGTCCTTGAGCAAGGGGGCAATGGTGTAGTTCCACAGTTGGGGACTGGCAATCCAAGGGCAAGTTAATATGTTAATGAATTCTTACTAATAAATTAATAAATGTGAGGATAATGTCAACAATCCATTCAGCTTGGGCACCACCTAGAACAACAATCATGACAACGGAGATGTTAGTCATTCCACCCATCCCTCCATCCACCCATCCCTCCATCCCTCCATCCATCCCCCCTCCATCCATCCCTCCATCCACCCATCCCTCCATCCCTCCATCCATCCCCCCTTCATCCATCCCTCCACCCACCCATCCCTCCATCCCTCCATCCCTCCATCCATCCTCCCTACATCCATCCCTCCACCTACCCATCCCTCCATCCCTCCATCCATCCATCCATTCACTTATCATCCATCCATCTCTCCCTCCCTCCATCCACCCATCCACTCATCCCTCCACCCACCCACCCTTCCATCCATCCATCCACCCCTCCACCTATCCATCCCTCCATCTCCCCCTCCCTCCATCCCCCATCCCTCCAACCCTCCATCCAACTATTCATCTGTCTACCCATCCATCCATCCACCCATCCACCCACTCATCCACCTATCCATCCATCCTTCCATCCATCCATCTCTCCCTCCCTCCATCCATCCATCCATTTATCCTCCTACCATCCATCCACCTACCCACTTGTCCATCCACCCAAAACACTGAACACCTGTGTGCCACGTGCTAGGTTAAGCCCTCCGAGCACACAACAGCCTGATGGAGCGAGAAGACTGAGATAGGTGTGAGGACTGGTGGGGGCGGTGTCTGGGCAGCCCTGGGCACTTTTACCACCTGCCTCCCCCAGGAGCAGGTGGACAGGAAGCCACTGAGGACCCAGATCATTTCCAGTCAGACTGAGGAGCCAGACTTTCAAGCCCAGACCAGGTTCTCACTCCGGCTCCATCTCACACCAGCTGTATGACCTTCGACTCCTCTCCGAGAGTCTCAGGGCCTCAGAAGACTGGATCCTGCACCCAGAGCTCACTTCTGAGGACCTTGTCTTCTTAACCCTACGCGGTAGCACAGCATCACCACCGGTTTACAGAGAAGGGGACTGAGACTCAGGGTGAGCTCCAGGGCCGGGACTAGGGTGCAGCAAGCGGGACGCCCAGAGCTCCAAGTGGAAGGGGCTCCCGTTCAGACACCCGCCCTGCACCCGTGTGAGCCTGCGAGGGGCAGCCCCTCCCCACCGAGCCCTGGCCGGGCCCTGGCGAGTTGCTAAGTGGTGGCACCAGGGTTCGAGATCCAGCCTTCGACGTGAAGCCTATGCTCACTCCTCGTGGTTTGTTTGCTCATCCATTCATCCGCCCACCATGTCGTGAGCCCTGTTTCTCACAAGGCACGTGCTGGGCACAGCTGTGTGCTGGCGTGACTCAGCCACACGGACACCATGGCAGTCACCGCAGGGGACAAGTGAGTGTCAGTTACCCGACGCCCGTGTGCTCTCTGGGGGGCGGGAGCACGGTTTCCCTGCCTCCACTGCGCCATCTGCAACATGGGGATGGGAGAGAGGACCTGGTCCAGGCTGCCTGGCCTGGCGGCAGGGCGCACTGCAGGCAGCAAGGGTCACAGGGAGAGGTCCATCCCACTCTGGCCAGGTGCTAACTTCACCCCGAGCAGCCCTGCCCGCCCTTCCCACAGGGAAGCTGCCTGGGTGTTTACCTGGTTATCAGGTAACCAGGCCTGAGTGCCCTTTCTTTGATCAGACACCCCTGATAAGGAGGGAGGAAACAGACCGTGCTATGGCACCATTTCATGGGGGGGGGGGCGCGATCATATCTTAACAGGGACAGGAGTGAGGCGGTGGGTGTTGTTTGGGAGCAGGGAGGCGGGTCTGTTCTGCAGAGCTTTCCTGAGGTCCCCCCAAACCCCCCTCCCCCGCCCAGGCTTTGTGGGAGAGCAGTGGCTGGGAAGGAAATGCAGAGGTGAGACGGGGCCCCTCTCCTATCACCAACTCTGGCTCTGACCGCCTCCCTCCCTCGAGCAGGCTGTGCCTGGCCCAGAAGAGCCCTGCTGTGTGCCCCCCACCCCTGCAGCTCTGACCGCCTGGGGAGGGCCCAGCTCCCGAGGCCAAGACGCCGCCATAATGCTGCCCGTGGATGTGGTCACGGCCGGCAGATCAGGGCTCGAGAAAGAATTTGCGTCTCCTCCAAACAACCTTATAATTACCGCCATCTCCGATGTTCCAGGCGACCGCTCTGACTGTTAAGAAAGGGGTCGGGAACTGAGACATGCCACCCGCCCTTCCTCCAGCAAAACGCAAGGTCTGGGCAGCAGATCTTTTGAATTTCTCTTTTCCTGGTTAAAAATAAATATATGTTTGAACCCAATAAATAAGTTTCAGCTCAGGTTCCTTCTCCACCTTTTGTTTGCTCTCCTTGCAATTAGAAGAGAGTTGTTCAAACGTGATTCGTTCACTTCCTTTGCTTTTTAATTTCTTGACGGTGGAATCTGCATTGATTGCCTTGGAACAAACAGGTGGCTTACCTGCCCCGGGCTTCTGTGCCCTCGCCCGTGCAAGGACGCGCTGCCCCAGGTGGCCCCCACTGCCCTAGCCAGCGTTGCCCACTCTCCCCAGGGTCACCCCACCATCAGTGTGATGTTGGGTGGGGCAGGTTCCCTGCCCCTCCCACCCACGCAACTCTCAGTCTCAACTCCCGGGTTTTGCTAAGACCCAGGAAGCAGTTTGAGATGGGCTTTCCCATCCAAGTCTCCAGATTCGGAATGGGCGACAGCACAGTGAGACGGGGCGCCCCATGCAGATGCAGAGTATCTGGGGCACAGGCAAGGCCTGGGGAGTTCCGCCCCCTCCCAGCTGTGCCGCCTCGGGCCACCGCCCAGCCTCTCTGAGCTCACTTCCCTGGTTCTCTAAAACAGGCCCAACCATCCTTCCTACTTCTGATCGGGTGGTCCTGTCACAAAGCGTACACATCCGGAGCGTCTGGCCCTCACCAGCCTGCAATCATTATCAGCGGTTCCTCTTATTTAAAAGTCCGTACAGCAATTTGTCACACTTTGTAGGGACAGATCCCGTTCTGACAGCGGGACATTAAGTTCTGAAAGTGCCGAATGATGACCTCGCCCAGGGACGTCATTGCAGCACCCCTCCCCCACCCGCACCACACCATTAATACTCAAACCCCCATTGGCCCAGCGCTCGGGACTGGGAAGTGCCCACACCCAGAAGCCCGGAGAGCTCTGTCTCCGTCACGGGCAGAATCGCATGCAGTTTTTAAAACTATCCGTAACTGTAACATTTGCAAATTCAGAGGCACATAATTGCCACGGATAATCACAATTATGCGATTGCAAATATTCACCCCGTGCAACTCTCCCCCCCCCACCCCGAGCATTACCCCTTTCCTGAGAACCTCCGTCCGATGTGGCTCGGGGCCACCGTCTGCCGGGGGAGCTGGTACGGTATCTCAGGCTGTTCTCAGCAGCCCAGAGACCAGAGGAAAATGTCCCTTTCAGGAGGGGAACCGGTCCTCCTCACTCCTCCATTTGGGGAAGACCATGCTGGGGCCTCGTTCTGCACTCCCTGCAATTCTGTTCCCTGCGATCCGGAGGAGAAGAGCGCTCAGGACAGCATGGGTGGCCACCAGCTGGGGTCCCCAGGGTCCCTGGGAGCTTCACCCAAGCTTCTTGTCAAAAGCTGGGGTGCTGTCCCCAGGCCTCCAGGCCCCCAACAAGGGGACAGTCTCCATCTCTCCCTTCCCTGTTCTCCCTCCTCTTCTCTCTCCTGTCTCTCTTCCTTACTTTCTCTCTGTGTCTCTTTCTCTCCCCCCACTTTTTTACTTTCTCTTTCCTTTTCTTCTCTTCTCTCTCTCTGTCTCTGTCTCTCTCTGTTAACGACAGGCAACACAAAGAAAACAGACACAAGACCAACCCCTCTCCTCCTCCGCCCCCACACCTTCCCTTCACCTGTCCATTTGGTCCATGCAGTAGGAGCAAACCAGGTACATTTTTCCCAATTCAACGGATTCTTTCTCATTTTCATTCATAAATCCGATTACTCGTGGAGGTCCTCTTGCAAACCTGTCTTCAAGCCCTGTCTGCCACCTGGGAGCTGCCTGGGGAGGCCGGGGACCTGCGATGGGGGGCTGGAGGTGACTGGTTTAGGGACATGCTGTCTGTCCCCCTCCCCCACCCAGCTGCCTGGGGCGATCACCCTAACCGGACTCACCCAGAGGGGAATTGGGGGGATGGTGTTAGGAGGAGCAGCTGGGGCAGGAGGGTGTGGGGAACCCACCCTGGACGGCTCCACCACGTTTGCTGGGATGCTCGTGGAGCCTGGAGGAGCTCATCACCGGCAGTGGCTGCTGGCTGAGGGGCACCCCAAGTTGGCAACATTCACGGCGCCCCTAGCCCGGCTCCAAGTTGATGCAACTTTTCCAAAAGTATCTAAATAGAAACTTCAGGGGTTTGGAGACCCAGCAAGGGGCAGAAGAGCTTCCCTTCGCCGCCCACTGTCCTTCCAGGGACCAGCCTGGCTAGGGGCGCGCTTTGACGGGAGGAGCGCACCGCTCAGGTTTGGCCAGGACAAGAATTGAAGGAAGCCTCCTTGCTCACTGTGAGGACTTTGGAGGAGTCGGGGGACAGGGGACTGAAGGGGGTCGGCTGGGGGTTCTGAATGGCAGGAGGAGCGGCGCCAGAGGGCTGGGCGCGCTGCGCTGGTGTGCGCGCAACGCCGGGGGGCTGTCTCCACCTCTTCTGGCAACTTGGACCTATGAGTGCGCGGCTCCACTTACAACCATCAACAACCGGGAGGGTGAGCGCCAAAGGGGGCGCAGGGCCCTTGCAACTTCTTCGCAGGACCCCAGCTGGGCTGCCAGCGTCCGCTGCCGCCTGAGAGCCCCGCGCCCGCGCCTCAGTCCACGCACCGGAGAGGCGCCCCCGGGCCATCTTGCCTGCCCCGACGGGATGCCTGCAGCCATGCTTCCCTACGCTTGCGTCCTGGTGCTTTTGGGAGGTAAGTCTCACCTTCCCAGTCGCCCCCACCCCCACCACTGGCTCCCTACCTGAGATCGGAAGGCGGGGCGCTCGCCGTCTGAGGTCCCTGGGGGTCCTTGGGGACTGCTGCAGGCATCTACGCGCCGGCTCGGCGATGCTGTGTCCTGCGCGCTCTACCCCAGGCTCACCTGGGCCGCACCTGCCGCACCTCCAGGCTCCTCCTGGGCCCGGCGCGGAGGGATCTGTGTTCTTGCTTCAATGTGCACCCCCGCGGCGCTGTGCGCCCCTTGGCGCTTGACCTCCAGGCAGTAGCCCCTGGGGAGGAGCTGTTGGGGGGGGGGTTGGGCCCTCCAAAAACATCAGGAGAATCCCAGGGCCACTGAGCCCCTCGTGACAAGGAACAAACTCCAGGTGTTCGTACCAGGGCCACAGCGTCTGGTCTTGTCCTCGGAGTCCTGGACCTGTGGGCACTCACGACGTGTGTTCTGGGAAGTTAGGGGAGGGTGCAGTGACCCTGGGCCCAGTCTGGTGCCCACAGGCCTGCCGGTGGGGTGAGGGATGGAGGAGAGGGGTGGCCAAAGGACCTGGGACCCCAGGAGAAGGAGACCATGCCTTCCAGGACTAACCCCTCTCCCGCTGGCTCTTCCTGGCCGGGGGGTGCGGGGGGGAACGGACAGAACCCTGCCAATGCCAGCTGACCGTGGTGTGCCGCCATTGGCCAGAGCGACCATTACAGCCACGGCCACGGAAGTGTGCCCGGCTGCAGCACCCTCACGCTGGGAAGGGCTGAGAATTCCAGTCCTGGAGTCAGGACACTTGGCTCAGAGGAAGCCCGGGTCAGCTTCCACCACCCGTGGCACCTTGGTTGGGCATGCCCACCCACTCTTAGCCGGTGTCCTCATCTGTCAGATGGGTTCACAAAGCCCTCCCTCCATGCAGGCTTCCCGGGAAGCACTGAGCCCGGCAGCCAGGTGCCGCGGGAGCGCCGGGTCCGCAGGAGGGCACCCCGGCCCCACCGGGCGCTCTCTGCTGCACTCCAGTCCAGGAGCAAAGTCAAGCCCGCCTGCAGGAGCCCCTCCGTCAGTCTTCTTCCCTACCCCCAATTTCTGAGCACAGCCTTTGGAGGAGAGACGAAAGGGGTCTGAAGGAAGGTCAAGGGTGGGCGAGTTAGCAGGTTGAAGAGTCACAGACACATCCAGGCACAGGGCGTATTTATGACCGGGCTGGAGGTGAGAAGTCACACAGCTGTCCGTCGCTGATGAGTCCTCCAGCTACACCAAAAAAACCCAAAACAAAACAAAAAAAATACCCGGCCCAGGCAGCCCTGCTCCTTGGTTAGGGAGGGCAAAGAATGTCGGACTGGAAGGTGCGGGGGAGAGTGGCTAGGCGCAGAGGTGGGCCAGGGAGAGGGAGGAAGCAGGGGACCGTCGTCTTTGTGGTCTCCGCCACCCCCTCCCCGTCTGCTCCCTCCCGTGGGGATGGGACAGTCCAGAGCAGTGGGACCGACTGCCCCAGAAACTGCAGTCTTGGTCTCGGTGCAGGGCTGTTGTCCTTGGCAGGTCCCGAGCTTCTCGTCATGCCAATAAAATCACTGCAAGTTTAACATCGCCACTCGCTCCCGGGGAGTCCTGCTGCTTTGCTCCTTGGCGACCTCTGGCCACGGCCGGTCAGACAGATCCCACAGGAGAGGAGAGCCAGGAGCACCCCATGGGCCTGAGGCATGTGGAGGAGGTGACCCGCCGGCCCTGGGTGCAGACACAGACGCTAGGAAGGGCGCCGTGCCCACGCGAGCAGCTTCGCCGCAGACTGCTCTGAGCCGGGCACCATTTTCCACTGAACACTTTTTTCAAAAGTCCTTTTCACCGCGGTGCTGCCTCACCCGGCAACAAGATCCTTCTGCTTTAGTGAAAGGAAACAGAACCCGGTTAATCCTCAGATACTTACATAATTTAGGTACCTGAGCCGAGGCATGCCTGGACTTCATGTCTCCTCCCCTGGTTCCAGAAACTCTGTGGAGAAAGGCACGCCAACAGGCCCGCCAAATGAGTTCACACTGAGCACACGCACACGCGCACGCACGCACCCCAGGGTCCCTCAGCCTCA
Organism: Anoura caudifer; assembly: GCA_004027475.1. NCBI lineage: Eukaryota > Metazoa > Chordata > Mammalia > Chiroptera > Phyllostomidae > Anoura > Anoura caudifer. The sequence continues at coordinate 13,242 of PVKU01014569.1, read as the reverse complement.
GCTCTGGCTGTCCAGACCCCTCTGCCGCCCAAGGCACTGTGGGATATTCAGCAGCATCCTCGGCCTCTACCTGCTACCTGCCCCTGTCAACCTTTCCCCAGTGATAGACCCATAGAGGTCTGTAGACACCGCCAAATGTCCCCCAAGGGGCTCAGTTACCCCTAGTGGAGAACCGTGGGAATGGCTTCACCAAACTCTACGGAGGGCTTTTCCGATGGATCTGTCAGAGTCACCGGTCGGATGGATTTTGTTATTCTTGCTCTGAGCGATCAGGAAATCAAAGGTACAGGGAGGCCCCAAGAAAAACAACACCACTAGGTAGTTTCTAATTTGGATGTGGATTTTTCCCATTTGTTCCCACTCCTTCTTGTCTCTGAGAACGTCCGTCCTCTTGGCGGATGCTGGGAGCTGGGCTGTGGGTGAGTGCGGTTAGGTACCCACGGCAGCAAACCTTCCTCAAAACCCTGAGATGCCAGCTCTGTCCTGTGCCAGCATCCCGGCCCCGAGCTCTGGTTCCCTCCACAGCAATTTCTGGCTTTAAAAAATCTCCTTACTCAACAACTTGTACCTAAGGGGGGGGGAGCAAGAAACCACAGCTCCATTTTTTTTCTCTCTCTCTCTCATTTTTTTGGGTCTAATTTCAGTCCTGCTTTTATCTTGAACCATATATTTCACGATGGCAAGTTATCATTTAGAGACAGATTAGCTAGAACGAAATCACAGGCTAGTCCGCGATAAATTAGTTGTTCATGCCGGGCTCCGCTTCGGATCCGAGAATAAAAACTGGGAAGAAAATGAACTGACGTACATGCATCCGGAAACCAAATGTGAGCAGAGATCAGTGATCGTATTAATTATTCAAAACAAAGAAAATGCTCAGCAGATCCTTTCTCCCGCCGCTTCGCAAGGCGGGGTCGTCGGGGCCAGCTGGTTCGTGTGTCTCTCTGACCAAGGCGCTAATCTCCAAGTTCAAAATAACCAGCTCCAGGCAAAGAGAGCAGCTTCCTTGGTTTCAAAACCATCTGGATGGCCAGCCAGTCGGAAGCTGCTCGTGAAGAAATATCCTCGAGATGGGTTGGACGTTAACTATGTTAATGAAAGCTTTTAAGCCAGCGTGAGCCCCTGATAAAGCTTCAAGATACGGTGCTTCACCACCAAAGTCAGTCTGGAAAATGAAAAGCGATGGCCTAATGCGAGGGAAGGGAGGCCACTGCCATCCCTTTGAACTTGAGGGCAACTGAGCCAGGTTGGGGGCCCACAGGGAAAAGCGACATTCTGCAACCCACACAGCCAGGGGTCTTGGACGGTGGCCGGGAGGTTGGTGCGGTTGTTGCTTAGAGCAGAATGGCTTTCAGGAGTCTTTTGTGCAAAGCCAGCTTCCTGTCCCCAAATGACCCTGACGCAGGAAACTGGGACCTGGGAAGTGAGGTGCACAGCAGGAGTGGGAGGGACGGATGGCCCTGAGAATGTCAGACCTCCCAGCTGGAGGGGCAGCCAGCCGGCCAGTGGGATGCCGAGACAGCCAGGAAGGCAGGGTGGGCTGGGCACGGCTGGACGTAAGCGCTTTGCGTGCTATACAGAGAGCTGGAGAGCACACCCGGGAACGGGGCAGACCCGGGTCCCACCCTAGCTTTGTCATCTTCCCGTTCTGTGGTCTGTCCCCAGGCCAGGTTCAGCCTGTGTCCCCATCGGCGCGTTGGGAATGGTGGTATCTTTGGCCTCGTGGGGAGCTAAAAGGGTTCGGTGAAGGCTGTGTGGTTAGGACTTGACCCCCAGAACCTAGTGACCCCTCGGTGCTCTTCCCGTGAAGAACCGGGCGCGGTGCTGAATGCTCCAGACCTGGAGAAGGAAGAGGCGGCTCCCGCCCCCAGCCGGCCACCAGCGTGGCTGAGTTTGGGCAGGTCAAGTACATGTGTCTCTTAATGGTGGGTGTCCCCAAGAACACTGATCATTGCAGTGGTACCGGCCAAAGTGACAAATGTGTCATCGCACCTAGGGAGTGAACCAGGCTGCTGCTTGTGAGCTGCCTCCTGCCCTCCCCACCCCCGCCCCTGCCCTGGCCGCGGGCCTGTGACCCTCACTTGCCTCTTCTGTGAGATGGGAATGGTGGCTGTGCACGTGGCTGGGCTGGATGAGGCGGGTGAAGGACGGGTGCCTAGTGGAGGGGTGGCGGCGTGGCGTGCGGCTTTCACCCATGTAAGGCACTGGGGACAGAGGAACGAGGGAGGCCGCTCTCAGGCCCTGGGGAAGCGGGAGTCAAATCGGACAATTAACCCTGAAGGGAGCCAGTCACCATGAGCAAGAGCACTTGGGGGAGGTCCAGTGGCACCCAGCCCGGGTTGGGTGGGTCAGGAAGGCCTCCCTGGAACAGTGACATGTTACCTGAAACTTGAAAATGACAGGAAGGGAGGAGGCGGGACATCCAGGAGAGGGCCCTGCAAAGGTCGCTGTATTTCTGACCAGAGAGAAGGCCAGTGGGGCCGGCAGGAGAGAGTGAGGGGCGGGCTGGAGGAGGTCAGAGGTTGGCAGGGCTCAGTCACAAAGGGCCACGGGGACCCCAGAGGGGAGCTGGACTTTGTGTCCATCCAGGGCAATGGGGGGGCCCACTTAAGGGTATTCAGCAGGAGGGAGAAATAGGATGGCAATATAGGCAGTGAGTTCCCCACCAGTGGAGGTATCTAAGAGCGCACTGGGTAATGTGATGAGGTAGTGAGTTCCCCACCAGTGGAGGTATCTAAGAACGCACTGGGTGACATGATGGTGGCAGTGGCTACAGACTTGCCTGGGTTTGCTTCCAGCCCTGAAAGTCTCTGCTTCTTAGGAGCCCCACAACCTCCTAATGCCAACACATGCTTTCAACTGTCATCTTAGCCTCCCGTGGTCCCCCCTGAACTGAGTGCCTAGGAGGGACGTCGGCGACTGTGAGAGACTACCCTTGCCGGCACTCACAAGGTCCCGCAGGCCCAGCGTGGCACCTGAGCAGCAGGTGGGCACAGGTGCCACCCTGACCCCACCTTCCAGTGTCCCTGGGATGAGGGGCACACGGGACCCACGCCCTCCCCACCCACCGGCCCTAGGGGGCCGCTCTGCCTCCCTCCCTTCATTGCTTCTAATCGAGGGTGGCAGCCACGTTCGGGGGCATTTCTGAGGTTTTAGACGCTGTTCTCAGATGCAGACGGTAAGAAAGTCCACCATCTGGAGTCACTCGGGGTCTACGTGACTCAGTCCCACCCAGACCATGGTCCTCGCAGCCCTGCCCCCACCCTGGCCTCCCCCTTGCAGCTCTTCCTTCCAGCGCCCTTTGGGCCCCTCCCACCCTCGTCTCCACCGATTTCACAGACCAGCTGCTTCCTCCTCAGAGAAGACGGCCACCCCCACCGGCTGCCACCAGCATGACGCAGGCACACAGGACACTGTCAGCCTGTCCATCAAGCCACACTCCTTTCCGCTATGGCCTCCACACTCACACAGGCGGTTCTTTCTGCTTACAGCGCCATTCCCCGCCCCCAGGCTCCCCTCCACCTGCAGATACGGGAGCAAACCCCTCACAGGGGGATCACTGTGGCAAACGTGGGTGCAGTCTCTCACGGGCCTTCCTCCCACGCGGGGCGAAGAGTCAGCACCCCCCATGGGCGGCCTGGGAGGGTGTCGCTCTCCCCGCGGGCGTCCTTCCTCACGAACCCGCCCCAGCGGTGTCCGGTGGGTCAGATTCGCCTTCCTTTGGTCCCGGGCAGGGAGGAACCTCTGCTTGCACTTTTCAGGGTTCTCCTCTCGGCCGCAACCTTCACCCTCTTTCACACCGGACTTTTCAAAGAATCTCTTCTTGTTGATGATGCGTTCCTGCTGTTTCCACACAGATGAGTAGCTGGGTCCCGTCTGTGGGCAGGCGTTCGAGCCCCCCTGGGAGGATTTCCTGTCCCCCGTCTCTTCCACGTCCACTCCATGGAGCCCTGTGCGGTGGCAATAAGGGTGCATCTTCCTTCCGGTGGGGGGGTAACAGATGGCACACGCAGGGTGTGCAATGGCGTCACAGCTCAAGCGCACGCTCAGCTCGGTCTCTGCACGCGCCCTCATTTCATTCTCTCCCAGCCCCGGGCGATGGTGCCATGTTACAGAGGGCGGGAGCGAGACCAGGGTGGGGATGGGGGGTGCCGCCGAGCTTCCCGCCTCAGTGGCCCCCTTCCGGTGGAAGCCGCGCTCGAGGTCGGGCAGGGGCCTCCCTGCCCTGCTGCCTGTCTGGGAGAACCAGGCTTGAGAGTGAAGTCCGCCGGTGGGAGGGACGCAGACACATGCGCTGAGGCCTGTGGCCCGCAGCTCCGGTCAGGTGACTTCGTGCAGGAGGTCAGAGTGCGGAGGCCACAGGCACGCTGCCGAGAGTGGTCTTCGAAGTCCCCAGTCGGGTGCATGTGAGTCTGAGGGGGTCGAAGAGGGAAGGATCTTAACTGTCCATCTGCGAAGGCAGCTGCGTGGGCCGGGCTCTGGAAGTCAATCTCCCATGCTCTCATTCCAGCTGCTCCACTGGCTTGCTCATTACTTAATCCCTCCGTGCCTCAGTTTCCTCCTTTGCCAAATGGGGCTGCCCTGAGGAGTCTGTGCGAAAAGCTTAGCGCGGTGCCAGGCACAGAGCTGGCACTCGGTGGGTGTCACTTACAGCACGATTAAGGCGACAGGACACTGAACTGGGGACCGAGCGCCCCTGCTGCTCAGGGAAGGCTGCAAAGCATTCTGGGCCGTCAGCCGTGTGTCGGGAGGAAGCGTCAGCAATGGTGGCTGGGCAGGGTCAGAGGAGGATGGGGGTGCAGAGTAAGTGAGAGAAGAGGGTCAGGAGCCTGTTTCTGCTTCCAAGGGCACAAGGGGGGTTGGGGAACCGCCTTTACCTGGTGGGGACCCCAAAGGGCCCACTCTAGCGGGCGGGGGACCGTGCCGCATGTTTGGGGTGTCTGTGTGTGTTTCCTAGGGCTACTGTACAAAGTGCCACAAACTGGGTGTCTTAAAACAGCAGAAATGTACCCTCTGCCCCATTCCGGAAATATGACATCCGCTGTCAGCTGCCACACCCCCCGGAGGGAGACCCTGCCTCGCCTCTTGTGAGCCTCCGCTGGAAGTGCTCAGCATTCCTTGTCGTTACTCTATTTTTCCATTACAGTTGACATTCGATGTCATATTGCCTTTACATACATCACTCCAGTCTCTGTCCCCATGGTCACCTGGCCGACTTCTTCCTGTGCACCTCTCTCCTCCTCTCAGAAGGACGCCAGTCACCTTGGCATAGGCCGAGCCCTCCTCCGGCGCCGCAGCCGCATCTTAACAACCGACGTTCGTAACGACCCCATGTCTGAATGAGGTCGCACTCCGAGTTGGGACTGGAGCATATCCTTTGGGGAGACACAGTTCAGCCCACAACTCCCCAAAGGCCCGCTCTGGTGGGTGGGGTGGCACCAGGGGCTTCTGGGAAGTGACGATTCAAGACCTGAAGTGACCAGCCTACCGTTGAGCAGAGACGGACGGGACAAGCCATTCCTGGGCACCTGGGGACAGAAGGGAGGCCGGGAGACCGAAACCCAAATGCCCAACACCAGGCAGTGACATCAGCAAATTTTGAGGGAACTACACACTCACAAAACATTGTGTATCAAAAAAATATTGAGTGATGGGGGGAGATTTTTTGGGGCGCCATGTTAGAACGGAAACACAGTGGTGTTCATTGGATTTCAATCATGTTTTCATTGCGGGGGGTGGGCAGTGGCATCTTTATTTTTTAAAAAACTAGAAGAAAACATAAGAAATGAGTGGCTATCTCTGAGAGGTGGGATTATGAGCAATTCTGCTCTTTGTCCTTTCAGGTTTTCTCTGTGTTTCCTGCAGGGTCCGCCCCCTCTGGGATCCCAAGGAAGGGGGTTGGGCATTTGCTGTGGCCCAGATTAATCTCCCAGACTTGCAGGCCCCAAGGTTGGCTGGAACCCCAGCAGGAGGGGCTGGTTAGAGAAGCGATGGGGGCCGGGGCTCGTGAAACCTGGCCTGGCTGCGGGGGTGGGTCCTGGTGTCAGAAGTGGGGTCACCGGCAAAATGTGCTGCTGGTGTTGGTCTGGGCAACAGCAGGGTCCCGACCACCCAGACATTTAGGAAGCCCAGAACCGGTGCTTCCAGGGGAACCTGCGGTGCTAACAGCCTCTCCGCGTGTTCAGTCCGAGGGCCATGAGAGGCATCGCCCACCACAGAGCGGAACTGGGGCAAATGGGTCCTTCACCAAGGCCGGGGGGCATCCGTCATGCTAGCTGTTGCCCCCGTCGGCCGTGGCCCTGAGGAGCCCCTGCCCCCCTCCTCCAGTCCTCTCCTGCTCGAAGCAAATCCGCAGTGGGCGAGTGCTAGGTTTGCCTGTCTCGGTTCCACACCCGCTTCTGCAGCGAAACATCCCTCCCCAGTGCCAATCCTGGAGGAAGGTCAATCAAGGCGCCTCCCCTCCCCACTGGGGCAGGAGTCTCAGGCTGAGCAAACAGATTGCTTGTCCCAGGACCTGGGGCCTTGAGTGCGTGACCAGAAGCTAGAGTGCAGCGGGCCCACAGACGGGGGAGTCCGGGAGGAACTGCACCCCCGGAGCTCCCCTCCGTCCAGCGAGCACCTGTGCCTGCCGAGGAACCCCCCCTCGAGCTCACCTGAGTCAGCCGCAGCTTCTGTTGCCCGCGATGGGAGCACCTGACCAATACGGCTCCGGTGTGTGTGTTTTTACCTATATTTTATTGATTATGCTATTACAATGGTCCCATTTTGTTCTGCCCCTTTTCCCCCCCTCTGCCCTGCACATCCCCTCCAACCAGCAATTCCCCACCCTTAGTTCACGTCCATGGGTCGTAATATAAGTTCTTTGGCTTCTCCGTTTCCCATACTGTTCTTACCCTCCCCCCTGTCTGTTTTGTACCTTCCATTTATGCTTCTTATTCCTTGTACCTTGTCACCCATTCTCCCTTATCCCACCCCCCACCGATAACCCTCCCTGTGACCTCCATTTCTGTGATCCTGTTCTCGTTGTTTGCTTAGTTTGGTTTTTTGTTGTTATTTTGGGTTCAGTTGTTGATAGTTGTGAGTTTATTGTCATTTTACTATCTGTAGTTTTGATCTTCTTTTTCTTAGATAAGTCCCTTTAACATTTCATGTAAGAAGGGCTGGGTGATGAGGAACTCCTTTAACTTGACCTTATCTGGGAAGCACTTTATCTGCCCTTCCATTCTAAATGACAGCTTTGCTGGATAGAGTAATCTTGGATGTAGGCCCTTGCCTTTCATGACTTAAAATACTTCTTTCCAGGCTCCTCTTGCCTGCAAGGTTCCTTTTGAAAAATCAGCTGAGAGTGTTGTGTGAACTGCTTTGTAGGTAACTGTCTCCTTTTCTCTTGCTGCTTTTAAGATTCTGCCCTTACCTTTGGTCTCAGGTGATGTAATTATGACATGCCTTGGTGTGTGCGTCCTTGGGTTTTGAGACCACGCTCCCCGAGCAGTTGGCAGAGTCGTGTGCATGCCTCACCAAGTCCCCACCAGAGCTAACCCCAGGGCTCAGCGTGCACGACCAAGTCTGAGCCGCCCGCCTCGCACCTCGACCCAATTTAATGCAGAGAAGGGGAAGGGAAGCAACAGCTCTCACCCAACCCCGCTCTTTCCCCGCAAATGGACGTAAGAACAGAGAGCACGGTGCGAACATACTTCACTTGGGATGACCAGCGACCACAGTAAAAAGAAATGACTTGTTCTTCGAAATACACAGTTAGGCTTCTTTGAACACGTGTTTTGGGCGGTTGGGTGCGGTTGCTGGTCCGAAACTTCAGTCTCCTGCTTGGCCCACGGGCTCCACCCCGACTCTGATGGGCCGCCGTGCCCTTCGGAGCGACCCGGTCACGGAAGCGAAAGCCAAGCTGTCGGGGAGGCGGGCGAGTGAGAATCCCAGGCTTTTATACCGAACGTCGGTGTTTGGGCTTGGCTTTTCTTCCACGGTCTCACGGGACCTTTGCACCGTCGTCTGCCAGGCGGAGGGTGAATTGAAAGTACCCGCTGAATCCTCAGGAAGGGCAGCAACAACCCGTGACTAGCTACACGTTCCCACGCTCTCAGGGACCGTGGGCGCCGGCGCGAGTGCATGTCTGCCACGGAGGGGCGTCGGGGCGGCCTGACTTCCCGAGAGGTCCAGGCTCCAGGTTCCAGGGGAGCCACCAAGGCCGTTCCCATCCCGGGCGCTGGGCACCGCTGCTGACAGGGGCCAGGAAGACAGGCAAGGAGCCCGAGCCTCCGCAATCCTGTAGGGCTCCCTGGAAGCCGCGGAACCCCCGGGGTGTGCGTGTTCGGGGCCGGAGCAGTCCCGAGGGCTGCGGAGGCCGGAGCTGCTGGAGCTCGCTGGGAAGAGGGTGAGATACAGTCCCAGCTGGCGTAGATGATTTGCTCCGAAAGTTCTTTTCTTTCTTTATGCTGCCGAGGTGCAAAGATAAACCTCACTCCTAATTTAGAACTTCAGGGAGGGCAGGCCCTCCCCGTGTTTTTAGACAACTTCATTTACCCCCAGCTCAGTGGCGGCGGCAACATCGCCGCATCCCAGCAGTTCTTAAACCGGTGTTCAGCCGGCGCCTGCCGGGGCCCGGGAGTTGTTCTACACCCTGGGGACCCGACTGAGCCAGGCCTGGCGGGGCTCTCGCGGGGCTGTGTTCTAGTCCGGTGGGGGGCGGGGGAAGCGCAGACGATAAATTGGAAACAAATAAATAAACAAGAACGTGATCGATAGCAATAGCACTATGAATGCAGAAAAGAACGGGGGCGGGGTGGCAGCAGCCGGGCGGGGGTGCTGCCACATGGGGTGTCCCTAGAAGGCCGCTCTGAGGAGGGGACACAGCAGCTCAGCCCCAGAATTGAGACGGAGCCGGCCACACGAAGACCTGGGACCAAAGACACCTGATAGGGCTGGGCAGGTGCGACGGCTCTGAGACCGATGTCCCGGTGGCCCACGTAAGGAACCGAAGGACCCCCGATGGCTGGTGCAGGACGGGGTGATGGGGAGAGTCGGGGGGGGGGGTGGGCAGCCACCTCGTCCTGATTCCAAGGTGAGCTCACAGGGGCCAGGAGTTGAGAGTTGAACACATCTTTCTAGGGGGCTCGATTCACCACGCAACAGAAATACGGAGAAGACTCCCCGGTATCTGCAACTGGGGGATGATGGCACCCGGGTGGGGGGAGGTTGTCCGGCCATGTAGCGGTGGGCAGCTCAGCCCCTCTGCCAGGGTGAGATGCTGGGTGGCTGTGCCCACCCAGAGGGTCCCCTTTTTCTAACTCGCTCTTGAACTCAAACTAGCTCGTGGGCCGGCTACAGGCCACGAGAAGAGATTGGGTTGGAGGCAGGGGAAGCCAGGAATTCTGTTTGGCTGGGTTGGGCTTAAGCTATCGGAGAGCAGAGCTGTTCTGAGCTGCGCCATTGTTCACGGAAGGCGCTGTGCCCGGAAGGAAGCCATGCGGCCCCTTTGCAGAGCCCAGGGGTGGCTGCGGAGAAATGTGTCGACCGCAGCAGCCACGGACTTTTCGGGGGGGTGGCGGGCACTCCAAGAAGGTGGGCCACTCCCCTCAGACTGTGTCCTAATTAGCAGAGCAGGTGGAAAACATGAGGAATTAGAGGGCTCCGAAGCCAGGGTGGGGACCGGCCACCCAGCTGGACATGCAACAGAGATGAGACTCCAAGAGAGGGGGACTTGGTGCCCACAGGCAAGAACAGTGACAGGTGGCCGGAGATGGCACCCACTAGGAGGTGACAGCGTGGGGGCAGCCTCCGAGGACAAGGGCTTTGGCCAGAGGGAGGAGGAGGCATTTCCTCAAAAAGCACTAGCTTAGGACCTGCCATCGGGGAGGATGATGTCAGTGGAGACCCTGGTGTCAGGGATGGGAGCTGTGGATTCAGCTGGTCTCCAGGTCCCTCCAGAACCCCGGTGGCCAGTCACGACAGAGTCTCCTAAAACTCCTCCTCCAGCTGGGCCGGCCCCTCAAGTCCCTCCTCGTGGTCCAGGGAGAGTCCTCAAGAGCCTCCCCACGGACCAGTGTCCTGTGGTCTTTCTTTGCACAAGAGCCAGTTCGGGAAAACCCAGGATATAAACAGATTCCTTTTTTTTTTTTTTCCTTGAAGAAATTATATCCTCATTAATCAGGAAATGCAATACTTGAAATTGCACGTAAGCACCTTTTAATAGGCTCCCAATTACTGAAGGGGTTCGTTTTGGAGCTGAAATTTCAGCCGCCCCACCACCGGCTCCCACCCGGCTCTGCGATAACGCTGCCCCTCTGAACAAATTTCATTATTATTAGTGCGCAAGACACTTCTGAAGCTAGTTTCCATTGTCTCTGCTTGGCTGACCTTGTGCTTTTGAATTGGAAAATGCGGTTTGTATTGTAAGGCCTCTTAATAATGTATTTTTTTTTTTTTGCAACAAGGGACTTTTCCATTGCAAATGAGACAAAGAACACCATTATTTAGCACAAAGACTGCCTCAGTCTATTTTGAAACATAATTTTCATTAGGCAGGTTTCTCACCGTAACAGGGATTTAAATTTTATTTTAAAAACAGCGCCCACCCCCTCCCGCCGCAACCCATATTTATGTATATTCCTTCACAGAAAAAAACATCCGGAGAGAGACACACACTAATAACAGGAGCCGCTGCTGGGAAGGGGGAAGGACGTGGGGCGTGCTGAGGCGGATGCTGCCGGCCTGCACGCTGCGTCCTTTTATAATAACGAGAATATATTAGTCGGGGCTGGAGGGGATGCCTCCCGCCAGTGGCACGAGGTTGGGTTGGATCGTGTCTCTCCAACCCCCCCCCCAGTTCCGAGGTTGGAGTCCGACCCCCCAGGACCATGGAATGCGACCTCATTTGCAGACAGGGCCTTCGGTGAGGGGATCGAGTTGAAAGGTCATTAGTTGGGTCACCCTCCAGGTAGGACCGGCGTCCTCCTCCGAAGGGGAAGGTGGACACAGACCACTCAGAGGAAGATGGGGTGGAGACAGGGAGAGGAAGCCGGCGCTGCTCACACCTCGATTTGGGACTTCCCGCGCTCTCCACGAACAGGAGAGAACGGGTGCTGTCGGTTCAGCCCCACCCCCACCCCCCGCGCCCCGCCCGTGGGGCTTTGCTCTGGAATCGGACACAGGAAGTCCCGGGTTCCCTCTTCTGTGAAGTGGGCTGTCCAGCTGCGCCCCACGGGTGGGGCCGAGCCGTGGACATGACTGTGGGGGCAGCCCTCCGGCTACCCCGCCCCTTCTAGCCTCTACTGCAGCTTCACTTCCACCTGCCCCTCCCCCAGCCCCGGAACAGGCCACCCACCACCGTACGGGGGGCGGGGGGGGTCGGAGGGATTGTCATCCTGTGACCTCGTGCCATCGGCCCCTTCCAGAGCGCCCAGCATGTTTCCCATGTCCTGTGTTCAACCCTTAAAAAGACGCCCTGAGTCCGTGGCACTGCTGGGCAGGCCTCCCGTGCGCCCCTCCCCGCCCCAGAGCCCACAGCCCCTGCCAAGGGCTCCGTCGTTCCCGCTGGGCGCTCCCCAAGTGGCCTGTCCCGACCTCAGGCGGCCCCCGGCCAGGCCTTCCCTGAGGAAGCTGGCTCCACGTCCTGCTCGCCCACGTGCTCGCCCACGTGGCGCTGATGCTGCATGCGCGGGGGGCCGCCTCGTGGCGGTGCACTCAGGTGCCCCTGCAGCCACGTGGCGCCCCTCCCCGACACCGCATGGTGATGAGCTAGCTGGGTCGGGCCCCCGCACGGGGCTGGAGCCCCTCCGGAGCCACAGCCCCTTTTGTTCCTCGCCAAAGCTCTCCCACGCCCGACCTGGGCTTGGCACGGCTGCTGTTAAAGGAAGGCGTTAATTGAACATTTCTTTTCAGGATTCAGAAAAACAACCTGAACTCATTAACCTTCGGGGGAGAGGGACTGGATAGAAATGCCCTTTGCCTCTTCCGCTCATAAAAACAGTCATCGAGAGCTGGCATCGTTCCGCCCTCGGTGTGGCAGGCCCCGTGCGCCGCCCCGGGACCCGGTGTGCGGCTGCGCAAGCCCTCAGCTGAGGCCCAGGAAGCAGGGGCGCAGGGGGTGGGGCCAGGTGCCCACCACCGCAGAGGCAGTGACCTCAGCTGGGGGTGGCTCCGCCCATGGCCCTGTCGGGGCTGAAGATGTTGGAGTGCGCTGGGACCGCTGGCCCCAGTGCCCCCCGGCCCGTGTAGCACCAGGGATGACACGCCGACTGAGCCGTCCCTACCATCAGGCACCCTGCAGGGAAGGCCTCTGCCCGCTCCTTCCTCCCCACAGCAGCTGCTGGCCCCTTTGTACAGACAGGGACCCGGAGGCTCACCAGCCTCTCACTCAAGGTCACATGACCTGGACTCCATCCTCCACGGGTCTGGCCCAGCCTGGGCTCCAGCCACAGGGCGCCGTGGCGGTGGCCCCTGCCTTCAAGGAGCCTCGGGCACAGGGAGGATGAAGACCAGGTGTGTGCAGGCGAGAAGAAGCCACAAGGGAGTGAACCCGCATGTTGGTGGTTTGGCCGTGCACTGTGGCTCCGAGGCCCTGTGATGTCTCGGTAAGACTTCAGCTCTCTCCTATGTTTATCACCAAGGGCACCAGCTTCCCTGCTCTGCACTACCTGCCTGGGCTGGGTGGGGGATGACCAGAACCCCCTCCGTTTCCGATGGAGGCAGGGGAGGGGGCCGCAGGCTCCCAGGGAGGGGGGTTCCTGGAGGGCCTACCATGACACAAGGTCATAGGGAAGTTCTCACTGAGGAGGTGACACTTGAACCAAAGCATGAGAATGAGCCGGAAGGTTCAGCATCCCGGGGCCGGAAACCACATGTGCAAAGGCCCTGGGGCCAGTATAAGCTGAGTGTCATTACAGCCACAAATTCCCACAGGCTGGGAGGCCCACGATCACGGTGACAGCAAATTCTCTATCTGACGAGGCCCCATTCCCCAGCTTTCCTTCTGCCGCATGCTCCCACTGCCGAGAGAGAGAGAGAGAGAGAGAGAGAGAGAGAGAGAGAGAGAGAGAGATGTGTGTGTGGGGGGGGCAGGCTCTGGTCTGTTCCTCTCCTTACAAGGCCCAGAATCCCGATGTGGGGGCTCCGCCCTCACGACCTCATCTCAGCCTCATCACCTTCCAAAGGGGCCACCCCCGAATGCCATCACGCTGAGGGGCAGGGACTCAACAGCTGGATTTGGGGGGAGCACACCTTCAGCCC
>PVKU01014568.1:0-22405 GCA_004027475.1 Anoura caudifer | reverse complement strand
TTGTTCTCGTGTAACCACAGGCTGGAGTCTGTAAGGATAGAAAACAAATGAAAAAAGAAAAACAAACAAGACACTGTGTATACCTCTATTTACATTTAAATAAAAACATTCTGGTGAAAAAACATCTATTAAAATACATCCTGCCTTGTAATTGTACATTTTATTAGTGACCAAGTATACATTTCTGTGTTCACCAACCAAAAATAGTGGAAATCTTAGAGGATTTCCACTAAGTAATTTGAGTAAATGAATGAGTAATGTAAAGAAATTATTGAATACAAATGATAGAGCATTTGATTTGGAAACCAGGGAGTGCTTGGCTTCTCCCTTCCTTACTGTTGTCAGGATCTGACATCCTGATAAATAAAAGTTAGTAAGTGAAAACTTGGTAACTTATTTATTGCTTTCCTCTCCATTCACATTCCTGTCATCATTATAAGAAAATTTATCATCATCCTTGATAATTTATTCAACAGGCTACCCTCTATACGCTGTGAGCTCCTTCCTGTTAGCAACTTCAACTTCATTCTGCCGTATCCACCCACCACCAGAGTTGCAATTGGGATCTTGCTATCACTGGGAGCTGTTTCCCTCAGAAATTTTTAACTTAGATATATCCCTTTGTAGCACAGCCATTCATGTAATAAACCTGGAAAATGAAAAGAAACAAAGGAGTTTCTGTAAAAATAAAAGGAATGGAAACAAACTTGGATGACTTTATGAATAGCTTTATGTCCAGACAGACATAATTTAGTCCCATGTTTTGAACAACTCATAATTATTATTTTAATTATCAATAATATCTATTGCTATTATGTAACTAGAGTACTGTGGCTAAATCTCTGAAAATCTTTTTTAACATTTTTTCATTGCTCTTCAATAGTTTTCTGCCTTTTCCCCACACCCCTCCCCAGCACCCCACCCCACCACCCCAGCTCTCACCACCTCCCTCCCCTGTTTTCACCAGCCTTTGTTACTGTCCATGTGTCCTTTATAATTCTTCCTGCAAACATTTCACCATTTTTTCCTATAATTCCCTCCCCTCTCTCCTCTGGTCACTGCCAGACTGTTCTCAATTTCAGTGTCTTTGGTTATATTTTGCTTGTTTATTTGTTTTGTTGATTAGGTTCTTACTAAAGGTGAGATCATATGGTATTCGTCTTTCACCGCCTGGCTTATTTCACTTAGCATAATGCTCTCCAGTTCCATCCATGCTGTCTCGAAGGGTAGGAGCTCCTTCTTTCTTTCTGCTGCATAGAATTCCACTGTGTAAATGCACCATAGTTTCTTGATCCACTCATTTACTGATGGGCACCTGGGTTGCTTCCAAAACTTGGCTATTGTAAATTGTGCTGCTATGAACATTGGGGTGCATAGGTTCTTTTGGATTGGTAGTTCAGGGTTCTTAGGGTATAATCCCAGCAGTGGAATTGCCTGCTTAATTCCTTTTCCTCCACATCCTCTCCAACACTTGTTTGTTGTGTGTATAATCACCACTCTCAATGGTGTGAAGTGGGATCTCCCTGTGGTTTTAATTTGCATCTCTCTGATAGCTAGCGATACTTAGCATAATTTCAAATGTCTCTGGACCCTCTGTATGTCCTCCTTTGAGAAGTGTCTGTTCGAGTCCTTTGCCCGCTTTTTAATTGGGTTGCATGACTTCTTAGAGTGGGGTTTTGTGAGTCCATACATATTTTGGAGATCAAACGCTTGTCTGAGGTATCAATGGCAAATCAGTATTCTCATATGGTTGGTTCTCTTTTCATTTTAATGCTGTTTTCTTTAGCTGTGCGGAAGCTTTTTATTTTGATGAAAACACATTTGTTTCTTCTTTCCTTTATGTCCCTTGCTCTAGGGGACATATCAGTGAATATATTGCTGTGGGAATATCTGAGATTTTCCTGCCTATGTTCTCTTCTAGGAATTTAATGGTGTCATGACTTATATTTAAATCTTTCATCTACCTTGAATTTATTTTTGTGAATGGTGTAAATTGGGTTGAGTTTAATTTTTTTTGTATGTAGCTGTCTAGCTCTCCCAACATCATTTGTTGAAGAGCCTATTTTTAGGCCATTTTATGCTGCTGCCCCTTTGTCAAATATTAATTGACTATAGAGACTTGGGTTTATTTCTGGGCTCTCTGTTCTGTTCCATTGGTCTATGTGTCTGTTCTTATGCCAATACCAGGCTGCTTTGATTACAGTGGCCTTGTAATATAGTTTGGTGTCAGGTACTGTGATCCCTCCTACTTTGCTCTTCTTTCTCAAAATTTCTGAAGTTATTGGAGGTTATTTGTGGCCAAATAAATTTTTGAAATGTTTGTTCTATGTTTGTGAAATATGCCATTGATACCTTAATAGATATTGCTTTGAATCTATCAATTGCTTTGGGTAGGGTGGATATTTTTATAATATTAATTTTTCTGATCCATGAACACAGTATATTTACTTGTATCTTCCTTAATTTCTTTCTACAGTGTTGTGTAGTTTTCTGAGTACAGGTCTTTTACCTCATTGATTAGGTTCATTCCTTGGTATTTTATTTTCCATGTTGCTATATGAAATGGGATGTTTTTCCTGATTTCTGTTTCTGATGTTTCATTGTTGCTATACAAAAATGTCTTTGATTTCTGAATATTTCCTTTATATCCCACAGTTTTGCCAAATTCATTTATTAGGTCAAGCAGTTTTTTGGTGGTGTCTATACAATTTTCTATGTACGCTATCATGTCATCTGCAAACAATCATAGTTTCGCTTCCTCCTTTCCAACTTAGATGCCTTTTATTTCTCTTTCTTGTCTGATTGCTGTGTCTAGGACTTCCAATACTATGTTGAATAGAGGTGGTAAAAGTAGACAACCTTGTCTTCCTCCTAATCTTATTGGGAAAGGTTTTATTTATGGCCAATTAAGTCTGATGTTGGTTGTAGGTCTCTCATACATGGCCTTTATTAATAGTGGGAGTGCTCCCTCTGTTCCCACTTTGCTGAGTGTTTCATCATGAACAGGTGCTGTACCGTATGAAATGCTTTTTCCCTATCAATTGATGTGTTCATGTGATTTCATCTTTGCTTTTGTTTATGTGATGTATTACATTTATTGATTTGTGAATGTTGAACCATCCTTGCATCCCTATGATTAGTCCCACTTGGTCATGGTTTATGATCTTTTTAATGCATTAATTTGATGCAGTTTGTGAATATTTTGTTGAGGATTTTGGCATCTATGTTCATCAGTGATATTAGCCTGAAGTTTTCTTTCTTTATTATGTCTTTATCTAGTTTTTGATTAGGATCGTGCTGACTTCACAAAAAAGAGTTTGGGAGAATTATATCTTCTTAGACTTTTTGGAATAATTTGGGAAGAATAGGGGTTAGCTAATCCTTAAATGCTTTGTAAAATTCCCCTATGAAACCCTCTGGTCCAGGTCTTTTGTGTGTCGGTAGTTTTTTGTTTTTTTCTTTCTTTTTTTTTTTATTACTGCTTCAATTTCATCAGCTGTTATTGGTCTATTCAGGATTTCTGTTTCTTCTTCATTGAGTTTTGGAAAATTATATTTTTGTAGAAATTTGTCCATTTCACTTAGGTTTTCAAATCCCTTGGCATATAGTTCTTCCTAGTAATTTCTTACAATTCTTTGCATTTGTGTGATATCAGTTGTAATCACTCCTTTTTCATTTCTGATTGTGTTTATTTGGGTCCTCTCTCCTTTTTTCTTGATGAGCCTGCTTAAAGGCTTGTCAATTTTGTTGATCTTTTCAAATAACCAGCTCCTGGATTTATTGATCCTTAGAATTGTTCTAGTCTCTATGCCATTTAATTCTTCTCTGATCTTGGTTATTTCCTTCCTTCTTTCTACATGCTCTTGGCTGTCTTTGCTGTTGTTTCTCAAGATCTTGTTGGTGTCGCTTTGGGTTGTTTATTTGAAATGTTTCTTTCTTTCTTTTTTTTTTTTTTTTTTGGTAGGCCTGTATTGCTGTGAACTTCCCTCTCAGGACTGCCTTTGCTGTGTCTCATAAGTGTTTGGTTGTTGTGAATTCATTTTCATTTGTTTCCAGAAACTTTCTGATTTCTTCCTTGATCTCATTCTTGACACATTCATTGTTTCATAGCATGCTATTCAATCTGCATGAGTTTAATTGTTTTTGAGTTTTTTCCTTGAGGTTGGTTTCAAGTTTAACTCACTTGTGGTCCAAGAAAATACTTGGTATGATTTCAATTTTCTTGAATTTGTTGATGCTTGTTTTGTGTCCTGTCATGTGTTCTTTCTTAGAAGATGATCCATGTGCATTTGAAAAGAATGTGCATTTTGCTTCTTTGGAATGAAAGGTTCTCTACATATCAGTTAAGTTCATTTATCTATGACATTGTTCACTTCCACAGTATCTTTGTGATATTTTCTTTGGAAGATCTGTCCATCTTTGTCATAGCGGTGTTGAAATCCCCTGCTATAATTGTGCTGCAGTCAATTTCTTTCTCGAAGTCCTGTAAGATTTTCTTTATGTTTGGGTGCTCCTATGTTGGGTGCATATATATTTACAAGGCACCAGCACACCCAATGGTCCTCCCTAGGGTGCAGCCGAATCCTGGTGTCTGCTGTGCCCAGGAGGAAGAAAGTCCTGGTGCACACTGGCCACAACTCCAAACAATGTGGATACTGTGACTCCCATATCTTCCAAGGCTTGGCCAATCTTCCCCTGGCCCTGGCAGTATGAAAAGTGTTCGCGAAAGCTGCACACCGCTCACCCCAGATTATCAGCCACTGATGCCCACTTCTGAGGAGAACAGATCATCCCAAAACAGTCCTGGGTGGCCAGTCTACTCAAATCCTAACTCTCCTTTCCCAACCAGTGCCTCCCTCAACAAACACAAAGCCTTTAATCTCTGAAAATCTCTTATCATCAACTTCCTGCGGGTTTTCCAGTGTTATCCTTCTCCTGGATTTGCAGGTCCTCCTGCCCAGAATTAAGGTTTCCAGTCTACGTCCAGAACCGCATATTGTGATGGCAGTTTGGAACTCAGGTGTCCGTGTTGTCGTGATGCTGTAACAGAGTCCCGACACCGAGGGTGACTTGGTTCATTCATTGTAAAGCTGTGTCTGTGTTGTATTTCGGCAGTACCTACCTAAGGCAGTGGCTTCCTAGTAGTTTCTCCAGGATCTTTTCTTCAGCTAGGAGCTGGAGTGGGACCTGTCCCCTATCCAGCATCATCACAGGGACCAGCCTGTCTAGTCCTGCCCCCTGCAAGTTGGTGGCCTTCACCCCCAACTATTTACATTTTCTTCTGTTTGTAGCTGGCAGCGATGTCCCCAAGCTTTGATAAACTTACCTTTTTCATTTATCTCATCTTTTTAGAGGGTACCTAATTTTGCTATTTCTTTGGAAGTTACCAAGCCATTTTGTATTTTCAATATCCACAGAATCCAAACTATGAAAACAAATTAAGGTGTTCAGCAGAGTAATGGCAAATATTCTTGATTCTGAAAGGAATTATTCTCTTGGATTCCAATGAAAATGATGCCATGTTGATGGACGGAACAAATTCAGGGATAAGGAAGCATTAAATGCAGCAAGGATTCTCTGAGAACATTTCTTGTAACATGCATCCATCTTGGTCATTGCCATCACATTTAACAGCGATCCAAGAAAATCAATAATTCAACAAGGAGACTATAAAATAGGATTCCCAGAAAGATAGTTGGGTAAAACTAACAAATGAAACAAAAAAAAACCACACAAAAAAAACCAAGCTAGTTAACTAGAACTATTTAATTCCAAAGCAATGCAAGCTGGTTTTAAAATTATTTCTTAAATATAAAATATTCTTATCATATTTAAGGGAAACCATACTATCTCAGATGATATAATATGATTTTGTTCCTATCAAGTACCTGAGAACCTCCCAAATCACTTAATTGATATGATTTCAATGAATTACATTCTGATTAATTTACTTGTTCTGATTGTGAATGCCATATTTCTCTAATATTCCCTTACAGCATTCATGCCACATCAGGGATGCAACATTTTATTTGTACATTATTAATTTTCCTTTGCACCATATTTTGCCTATAACACAATTGTTTGCACAATAGATAATGTTTTCTGAAGTAGTCCAGTATTACATTAGTAGTCCTTCATTTTTTTAAGTACAGAAAAGCTTGGTGATTCAAAAACAAGCATTAGAGCAAAGGTGGAATATTTGAATGGGAAGGAAATCACTATGAATCTCAAGTATTTTATGATCTATTGCTGTCACACAACATCCTATCTATAAACATATTCTCCTTGTTTTCTCCAGCATTTTCTATATAAATTACATATTGCTAGATTTATGTCATATTTCATGCCCTAAAAGCCTTTGACAAGACTTGAAGCTGCAATAAATAACAATCAGAAGATACAGTTAAAAATATCCAACTACATATTTAAATGTTTAACTAATGGACTCCTGCTGGAAGACTTATGCTCTGTTTTCCTCAGATTTGAAGTTCAAGCAAACTTTAGAATAATGCTAGTGCATTTATTTTTATTTTTCAGTAGAAACAGTGAACTGAGAATAATCTGATGTTTATTCAGCCTTAGTTTCTTACAATTTTATTCCTCTCCGGATAGCTATTGGAAATCTTTAATATTTAAAAATACTTTTAGAAGGACAAAAACATTTTAATAACATTTTAATAATGTTTCTGTACTTAAAACAATGAAGGGCTACTAATGTAATACTGGACTACTTCAGAAAACATTATCTATTGTGCAAATAATTGTGTTATTGGCATTGTTAAACATTTAATAATAAATATTTAATTTATTTTAAAAATATTTTTATTTACAGCTGAAAAGCAATATCATTTAGTCTCAGGGGTTCAACATAGTAATTAGGTATTTATATAACTTATGAGGTGGTCACCCTGATAAATCTAGCACCTGTCTGTAGCATACATAGTTATTACAATATTACTGACTATGTTTCCTATGCTATACTTTGCATCCTCAATTACATTTTGTTTTTAAGAACTTAACTTCTATTGCTTGACATTGACCACCTTCCAAAATTTATATTTAATACATATGAAATTCTTAGAGACTGCTGAAGTTATCATCAAATTGACCACTGCCAAAGTTAGCTAAAAGGAGTAACTAAAAGATGTGAGATAGATAGTAAGAAAAAAATGGCATCTTTGTCTTATTTTGTCTTATGTATCCAAGTGCTCATTCCTTATCTGCAACACTTGCCAGCTTTGCATCTGGTGGTATCTGAAGATTGGCTCCCCCAGAAATTTAAGTTACTCTGAAGGCTTTTTCTTGGCCCCTTCCAAGCGCTCTAACTCCATGGGCATAGTCATGAAATCCAGCTTTATTTTAATGATAAAATACTTTGGGGGATAAAATCATGAGAAGTTAGTTATCCTCAGAGTATAACTGTGTAAATATGTATGAAAATGGTAAGTACATTGACATCATATATATTTTTATATCTTAATACCAAATGACTAGTTTTTACTAGTCAGTTGTCACTTAAGATAAATTGATGAGGAGGGACACGCCTCCTTATCGATTTATCATTAGAATTCAGTTTTCAGAGGGACAACAACAAACAAATCCCAGGGCAAGTAGAAGGAAATAAATAACCAAGATCAGAGCAGAATTAAATAACATAGAGACTAAGAGAACAATCCAAAGGATCAAAAATTCCAGGAGCTGGTTCTTTGAAAAGATAAACAAAATCAACAAGCCTTTAACAAGACTCATCAAGGGGAAAAAAAGACAGAGAGGAACCCAAATAAACACAATCAGAAATGAAAGAGAAGACATTACAACTGATGCTGCAGAAATACAAAGGTTTGTAAGAAATTACTACAAAGAACTATGCCAAGAAATTTGATAACCTAGGTCAAATGGGCAATATCTAGAAACATTTAATCTCTCAAAACTGCATAAAGAAAAAGGAGAAAGCCTGAAAAGATCAGTAACAGCTGATAAAATCAAAGCAGTAATCAAAAAAGTCCCAGCACAAAAAATCTTGGACCAAATGGTGTTCACAGGAGAGTTTTACAAAACTTGTAAGAAAGCGCTAACCCCTATCCTCAGACTATTAAAAAAAAAAAGCAAGATGAGGATATACTCCCAGCTAAAAACCTCAACAAAATATTCACAAACCACATCCATCAATACATTAAATGATCATACACCATGATCAAATGGTATTTGTCCCAAGGATGCAAAGATGGTACATCATTCACAAATCAATAAACATAATATATCACATAAATGAAAGACAAAAATCACATCATCATATCAATAGATGCAGAAAAAGCATTTGATAAGGTACATCACCCATTTATGAAAAAAACACAGCAAAATGGGAATAGAGGGAGCATTCCTCAACATGATAAAGGCCATATATGAGAGACTTACAGGCAACATCATACTCAACAGACAAAATCTAAAAATTTTCCCACTAAGATCAGGAACAAGACAAGGATGTCAGCTCTCACCACTTCTATTCAACATATATTGAAAGTCCTAGCCACAGTGATCAGACAAGAAAGATAAATAAAAGACAACCAAATTGGAAATGAGGAAGTAAAACTGTCATTCTTTGCATATGATATGATAGTGTACATAGAAAACCCTATAGACTCCTCCAAAAAACTACTCAACTTATTTAGCAAATTTGGCTAAATAGCAAGTTCACAGCCAATATTCAGAAATCAGAGTCATTTTACATATCAGAAACAAAAGATCAGAATCAGAAATCAGGGAAATAATCCCATTTGCTGTAGCAACAACAAAAAAAGTACCTAGGAATAAAACTTACCAAGGAGGTGAAAGACATGTACTCAGAAAACTACACAATACTGATGAAATAAATTAAGGAAGACAAAAGTAAATGGAAGCATAAACTGTGTTTCTGTATTGGAAGAATTAACATTATCAAAATGTCCATGTTACACAAGGCAATTTATAGATTCAACAAAATCCTTATTAAAATACCAATGACATATTTCATAGATGTAGAACAAACATTTGAAAAATTTATATAGAACCTTAAATGACCTAGAATACCTGTGGCAATTTTGAGAAAGAATAACTAAGTAGGAGGGATCACACTACCAGATATCAAACTATATTACAAGTCCATTATATTCAAAACAATGTGGTACTGGCATAGGGACAGACATGTAGACCAATGGAACAGAATAGAGAGCGTGGAAATAAACCCAAAATTCTATGGTGAATTAATATTCAACAAAGGGAGCAGCAGCATAAAATAGAGTAAAAATTGCCTCTTCAACAAATGGTATTGGGAGAGCTGGACAGCTACATGCAAAAAAATAAAACTTGATCCCCAACTTACACCATACACAAAAATAAATTTGAGGTGGATAAAAGACTTAAATATAAGTCATGCTATCATAAAAGTCCTAGAGGAGAACATATAAGGAAAGTCTCAGATATTCCACACAGCAATATTTTCACCAATAGAGCAATGTACATAAAGGAAAGAATAAACAAATGAGATCTCATCAAAATAAAAAGCTTCTGTATGGCAAAAAGAACAGCATTAAAATGAAAAGAGAACCAACTTTATGGGAAAACATATTTTTCAAATGATACCTCCAACAAGGGTTTGATTTCCAAAATATATAAAGAACCTACATGACTCCACTCTAGGAAGACAGACAACCCAATTAAAAAATTGGCAAAGGATTTGAACAGACCTTTCTCCAAGGAGGACACACAGAGGGTCCAGAGACATATGAAAAGATGCTCAGCATCAGTAGCCATCAGGGAGATGCAAATTAAAACCACAATGAGATACCATTTTACACCATTGAGAATGGCCATCATAAATAAATCAACAAACAAGTGCTGGAGAGGATGTGGAGAAAGGGGACCCAGTGCACTGTTGGTGGGATTGCAGACTGGTGCAGCCACTGTGGAAAAAAGCATGAAATTTCCTCAGAAAACTAAAAAAGGAACTGCCTTTTGACCCAGCAATACCACTGTTGGAATTATACCCAATGGATCCTGAAACACCAATTCAAAAGGATCTATGTACCCCAAAATTCATAGCAGCCTAATTTACAATAGTCAAGTGCTGGAAGCAGCCTAAGTGCCCATCAATAAATAAGTGGATCAAAAACTGTGTTACAGTTCCACAGTGGAGTACTATACAGCAGAAAGGTGGAGCTCTTACCCTTCACAACAGCATGGATGGGAATGGAAATCATTATGCTAAGTGAAATAAGCCAGGCAGGGAAAAAGCAATACCGTATGACTCACCTGTAAGTGGAACCTAATCAGCCAAACCAACAAGGTAGTAAAGTACGACCAGAGACAGTGAAATAAAGAACAAACTGACAGTAACCAGAGAAGAAGAAGGAGAGGGATAATAGGGGATGATAGGGGAAGTGCCATCAAGGAATATGTATAAAGGGCACATGGACAAAGCCAAAGGGGGTGGATTTGAAAGTGGGATGTGGGGATGGGAGGGGAGGCATGGCATGGCATGGTAGGGTAAAAATGGAGACTACTGTACTTAAACAACAATATAAAGAACTTAAAATGAAAAAAAATTAAAAACAAAACATAAAAAATTCAGTCTTCATGGTGATAAAAGTTTCATGCCTCATGTCTCAAACTGAGCTAAAAATCTTATTCTAGAAAAGAGAGAAATGCAAATTAATTCTTATTTATTAAACTTGCAGCTTTTAATCTTTTATTCTTGTCTCTTACATAATTCTATGGTTTCCTACATTTTTGTGCCATGTTTGTTCATTCAGTGATCATTTTTTGGGAAGGTTTCTTTTTTTATTTTTTTCTTTTAGCAATGCTAATTTCTTATTTATTGGGCTGACATTGATTCCCAGGTTACATCGATGTGCAGACCATTCTGATTATATTAACAATGGCTGGACTTTCTCTGGACAGACCTCATGCACATGCACATGTGTGGGCATCAACCAAGACCTATTTCAAATGTGGTCAAAGAAAACTCACTCCCATCCACTAAGGAGAGCGCTAGGGTTCAGAAAAAAAATGGAGAAAGACTTCCTTTGAAGAACTGGAACAAAACTAAGACAATAACATCCTTTCCTGCCAAGGCAGGGACTGCGCACTCACTCCTGAAGATCCTAGCAATCCTGGAACCGCTGAAAATAACTCGTCGCATCTCCAATTGGTAGATTTTATGACAGTAATGCTGCCATTATGTGGCATAGTGTATCGGTGACATTCAGGGCCCCTTTCGATGGTAGGTTGGTCAGACCAAGAGGAGTCACGTTCTGACCCTCTGAAGCAGTCTACAGTACTGTCCATTTGTGCTAGGCATCACACTGTATGCTCACTGGGTGGTGGTATTCTGGGTGTTCTAGGTATAGAGGAGCACTAGTCCTCGGTACATAGAATGAAGCATAAAGTGGGTGCTTGGTGGATGCAGAATGCTTTGACGCGGACTCTGGTCCTAGGTCAAGCCCGTTTCCTCTTCCTATTCATGGACTGAGCCAACCTCCATTTCTGTGATTTCTCTTCCACTTCATGGCTAATCCCAGAGGCTGCATAGAAACTGCGGTGACACAAGATGTCAAACATCTGGTCCTTGACTATGAGCAGCTGAAATTCTTTGTAATCTACCTGTGACGTGAGTGAGGCTACCATGAAGGTGGAATCCCAAGTGACAGATGTGAACCTATCCTGATGAACATATTCCTTTTAGAAATTTCTTGAACTCAACAACTAAATTTGTGGTTTATAACCCTCTATACAAATTGTAGTTAAGATATTTTTATTTTCCATTACAGACTTTGCTGATATGTTTGTGTGATCAATGCTCAGATATTTGCCTAAAAGACATTGAAAAATGAGGTTAATCATTTTTACATCATTATACATTAAACATTAACTTATAATTAATTTTAATAATAAGGATTGGCTATATTAATATATGCTTTTAATTACATTAGGTAATTAAAGTTCACAGAAGTAAGGAACATTAAAAAAGAGAGAATAGGATCACTGAAGCATAAAATATAGAAAGAAGTAAACAAAATAAAAATAGCACATTCAGAATCTAGTAATAAAAACAGGGTGAAAGATATAAAAGAAGCAGAAGAGATACAAAATAATTCAATCTTCCAGATGAGTTTTAAGAGATTGGAGCAAATAGTTTCAAGTATGGCAGAGATTTTTATGGAGCTTAAGAACTAAGAGAGATATTAAAAAGCTGAATGAATGTTTCACAAGTCAAACAACTTGTGAATAACAAGAAAAAATATCTCCTAAAATTTGATACACTGTACCTTTTTCAAAACAACTTTGCTTTGATATTTTCCCTAACTGTGCCAACCACATCAAAAAGTGCCATTTCAGTTAGACTTAGCACTACATGATATAAATATACCCCTTTTTCAGGATATTGAAAACTTGGACTTCTTCTGGACTCTTCTCTATTTACTCACCACTTGCATATCTACAGACTATTCACTTATTAATTATTAATTTACGGTTGATATAGTCATCATGCCCTTGGACCTCTAATGAAATCTGCACATAAATCAATTGTGTTTCTAAAATAAAATATATTTCTTCTTTGGAATGGCCTTTATAAGAATCTTTTATAATCTGTCTTTCCTTTTTAAGATATAGATTCACATGCCACCTTAGAATCATTTCATAAAACTAGACAAGCAACCAAATGAAAAGCAGGTTCCCTTGTATAACTAAGAGCCACAGATTACTAATTAAAATTATGCCCATGTGAACATTGAAACTCATGAGTTGATATTATTTATTGAATGCATATAAAAAGTAGAAAAAACAAAGGATTATTCTTCAGTCCCCATTCTTTCCTCCTCCAATTCCTACTCCCAAGAGGCATCTGCTCTGAAAACTGTGTAGTTTGTTATGCTATTTGACTTGTATTCTAAATAACATGAGATGCCTACCCTTCACTTCAGCATGGATGGAACTGGAGGGCCTTATGCCCAGTGAGATAAGCCAGGCGTTGAAAGACAAATACCATGTGATCTCACCTGTAAGTGGGAGCTAATCAACAAAACAAATAAGCAAGCACAATATGACCAGAGACACTGAAACTAAGAACAAACTGACAGTAACCAGAGGGGTTCGGGGAGAGGGATAACGAGGGAAAGAAGGGGAAGGGTCATCAAGGAACATGTATAAAGGACCCATGGACGAAGCCAAAGGTGGGAAGGATTGAGGGCAGGAGTTAGGGGCGGGTGGGACAGGGGAAGTGGTGGTGGGAATATGGAGACAACTGTGATTGAACAATAAAAAAAATAACATGCAATGTTATTATTGATTGACTTTTTTGTTTTTAGTTTTTCTTGTTATCTTAGTGCTTCATGTTATAGAAGATGAGGATTTAGATTTCTCATAACACCATTCTTAGACTCAAAAAAAGTGAGACCCTTGCTTTGCCTCAATGGGCTTCAGTGTCTAAGTGCTTCTCCTTTGTGTAGGACATAACCTGACTCAGCAGTGCTTTCCAAGGTGAGGCACCAGAAGCCAAGACCAGGTCTCAAGTTAACATAGGTCCCATTTTTTCCTCTCCGAGTTCCTTGCTGACCTGCATCTGTGTCTAGGGTCAATCAGATGTCCCAAAGTTAAGGACTCATGTCTACAAGGTATCCCAGGCTTTAGGGCTGAACAGGATGGCATATGGCATAGACCATGCTTACCAGCTGATGTGGTATTTCATTCTGGAGTTGTGGGGGATGGGACTGCTAGGCTATCTGATACACTGGTGTTTTATTACCTTTGGTCATGTCAAACACAGGGTGACTACAGGGCTCTGGACTACCTACAGTCTAGAACCCTGGACCTGAGGACTGAAGGCGGAGCTGGGCTTGAGCTGTATCTGGGGATCTGTGTATCTGTTCTTGCATATCCATTCTTAGACTCCAGCACCCCCTCTGGTGCAGAACTCCGAAAACATAACTGATTCAGTGTAAGTTTAACGGGCACAACCTGATTATTTGATGCATGTGTATATCACAAAATGATTACAAAAATAAGTTTAGTTAAAACACCCTTCACCTCCCAAAATTATGTTTTGTGTGTAGAATTTAGTCTCCTACAAAAACATTAGTCTATAACCTTTTCTCAATCGCTGACTTATTCTTTTTTATTAAATTTATTGAGGTGCCGATGGTTAATAAGATTACATAGGTTTCAAGTGTAGATTTCTATAATACATTATCTGTGTATGGCAGTGTGTGCTCACCAGCCAAGGTCAAACCATCTTCTGTCATCATATATTGGAACTCCTTTACCCTTCACGAGCCCAGCAACATTCCCTCCGGTAAATGCCGTACCGTTGTCTGTGTCTATGCGTTTTTGTTTGTTCTTTGCTTTCAGCTTTATATCACACGTCTGAGTGGAATCGTACGGTTCTTAGCTTTTTCTGGCTGACGTTTCACTTAGCATAACACTTTCAAGATCCATTGATGTCCTCTCACATGGCAAGATTTCATCCTCTCTCACGGCTGAGTAGTATCCCATTGTGTATTCGTACCGTATCTGCCTTATCCAATCCTCTATAGAAGGACATTCTGGTTCTTTCCATGTCTTGGCCACCATGAATAATGCCGCAATGACCATAGGGGTGCCTGCGTCTTGACAAATAAATGCGTTCACATTTTTTTTAGGTAAATACCAGGAGAGGGATTGTTGGATCATACGGTAACACTATTCTTCATTTTTTGAAGAACTTCCGGACTGCTTTTCACTGTGGCTGTACCAGTCGACATTGCCCTCAACAGCAAGTGAGATTTCTCTCTCCAGAACTTCTTGTTACTTGTCTTGTTAATAGTAGCCATTCTAACATGCATGAGGTGGTATATCATAGTTTGGGGGGATTTATATTTTATTTATTTATTTTTGGAGAGGGAGGGAGGGAGGGAGAAGGGAAGGGGCAGAAGATATGAGAAAGAAGTATCGATCCGTTCCCTTCTACGTGCCCTGGCCCAGACCAAACTGCAACCCAGGCACGTACCCTAACCTGGAATCAAACCAGTAACCTTTCTTTCTGCAGAGCGATGCCGAACCAAGTGACTACACTGATCAGACTTCCTTGTAGTTTCAATTTGCCTTTCCATAATAGCTAGTAAAGCTGAGCATCTTTCCATATGCTATTGGCCGTTTGTATGTATTCTGGGGAGAAGTGTCTGTTCACTTCCTCTGCCCATTTTTAATGAGATTGTTTTATGTTGAGCTGTATGAGGTTTTTCTATATTCTGAATATTAACCACTTGTCAGAGCTCTTGTTTGCAAGTATCATCTGCCATTTGGTTGGTTGCCTTTTTGTTTTATTGGTGGTTTGTTTTGCTGTTCAGAAGCTTTTTAGTTTGACACAGTCCCATTCATTTATTTTTGCGTTTACTTCCCTTGCCTTTGGGGCCAAATATGCTCTTTGATATAGGTTGGCATGAGCTCTTATCCTCAGTAATCAAGGAATTTAAGAAAGAGACATTTACCCTAAGGTGCCAGAAGTATTTGCAAAATATAATATACATATAAAAATATTATTAACCACTTTTGCAAAAGGATTATCAAAGGTAACACCAAAACACTTGTCACTTATTGACCTTAGTATAGTTATAAATTCAGACAAACAACTATCTTTCTCTCATCCCTATTTATTTGCATGTTTCTTATCCGAAATGTTTTCCCATAAAAAAAAACACACTGAAAAAAAAATAACTATCTCTTGAAAAGACAAATATTTACCAGCTTTGTTTTTTCCTTTTAATTTAAAGTTATGTTATCAAAGTTTTAGGCAATTATTAAAAAGACTGCCAACAGTATTCACAATATGTTGTGTTTTGCAAGCCGAAACATTTGCTACAATCTATCAAATTGTTATCTAAAAACAGAAAACATGTTTTGAAAATAAGAAATGCAAAAATGTTAGGTAGTTACTATAGGTCATAAATTTTATGATATCTATTGCTTCATGAATGAAAGACAATATACTGATAAATATCAACTTGTCAAGTAGTTTTAAATGCACCCCATTAAGATTTAAAAGAAGTGTTTCCTGAACAGTAAATAAAAACTTGTGGAAAGAAAAAGATGTAAAAGGATAGAAATACAAGCAGGCATAAGAACCATTTATGTCACTGTTCAGCATCAATATATATATTTTAAGTAACCAATTAGTAGTAATTAACAAAGGTGCTGAAACTGTTTAGCTTTTTGGCAAGTCAATATCAGGAATACTAACAACCACAATTAAGGATTTTTAAATAACTAAAGGATTAACTAAGAACAAATAACACCCTTTCAATTTATTTCACTCAGCAGCGAGATGGGTCAGAGTCCTTTAAAAAGAAACAATTAAGCCCCTGGCTGGTGTAGCTCAGTGGATTGAGCGCAGGCCTGTGAACCAAAGCCTCCAGGTTTGATTCCCAGTTAGGGCACAGGCCTGGGTTGCAGGACAGTTCCCAGCAGGGGACGCACAAGAGGCAACTATACATTGATATTTCTCTCCCTCTCCCCTTCTCTTCCCCTCTAAAGATAAATGAATAAAATCTTTAAAAAAATAAAAAATAAAAATAAACAATTACAGGCTCTTCTTCCTTCATCTATTTACATAGAGAATAAAAGTTTTGATAATAAAGGTTATAAAGTATAAATCATAGATGAAACATAGTATGTTAATTGAACCCTAAATAAAGATATTAAAATATAATTAAAAATAGTTATTTAATGTGCAAGGTTGTTTATTCTTATATACATTATAAGACTTGAGAGGGGAAAGAAAGCATTATCAAAGAGGACTAGCACCCTAAAGAATCTGGGGTTACAGATTCAAAATTAGGGTCTATTTGGTCAGTACTATCTAAGGGAAGAATTTATGACTGTGAGGTACAAAAGCTCTCTCTTTTTTAATTAGTAAACCTCTTTGGTGTGATTATGTCGTACTTCATAATGTTTCTTAAAATATTTCCCCAGTTCACACTTCAGTTCTTAAATTTTCAAGAAGCTTGACACTGGTGGCAAGATAGAGTTTATATACATTTCATTAATTAAAGTAATTATATTTGTTTGATATTTCCCCTTTTACTAGTATTCTTTTTCTTATTTTTTAATATTTATTTTATCATGTGTTTGGCTCAGTCCTACTTCAAGATTGGACTATAGGAGTACTTATATTGATAAACATTTGAATATTTAATTTATTCTGATATAGATTTGACTACATGGAAAAACTAATGTTTATGCTTCAGTATAGCAACAGTTGAAATCTATTAATTATCTAAACATTGATCTTTTCCGTAATAAATTGATTATATATGGAAAATAAGATTTATAATAAATCTCCATGTAATGAGGTGCAGCCAAGAGGGGGGCCCCAAAAAGGGAGTTGGAATGGGCCCCAGAACTCAGGGTGTCCAGGAAATATTAAAAAGACATAGGATGTCCTCACCCCTTCCCCCTCAGGTGTGAGTTGGGGGAAGGGACAAATGGAGCAGGGCCATTGAGAGCTGTTTTGCATAGCAACAGTTTTGCAGCTAACCTCTGGCATGGTCATTTAACATATCTATAACCTTTAACTGGTTTCATAGATATGTTGAATAGCTGTGGCCATGCTTTGATCCAGGGAGAAGGGAGTGACTTCCACCCAAGATGTAACTGGAAGGCAACTCCCCCTGTTTACCGCACCTCACCTGCGTGAGAGCTTGGAGATGATTGGCTCCACACCATGGGGCTACACCTGCTGAGACTCACTATGCAGCTCAGTAAAGCTGGAAGGATACAGGAGTGCTGGCAGGTGTAGCCAATTGTGGGAAGAGTCGGAAATGGGGCTGCAGAGGAAGATTGGCACTGGGATTTAAACTGAGACTCGACAACCATTGAGGGGAGAACCATGCGCTTGGGGCAGAGTCAAGACCCTTGGAGCCCTGTGAGGGAGAATCACCATGTGGCTTTAGCACAGAACTGCAACTCAGCTTTGGCTGAGTGGTGATCCCCTCCCGCAACTTAAGTGAAGAGAGAGCCACGAGCTTCTGGCAGAGTGGAGACCCTCTCCCAGCCATGTGAGGGAGAGATTCCATGCGGTTTCACCAGAGTGCAGATCCCTGCAGCTTTGGTGAAGATGGAGAGCCATGTGGCTTTGACAGAGTGGGGACCCCTTCCCCACAGCTTTGGTAGAAGAAGGACCATGCAGCTTTGGGGTGCTCCCTTTGGCTGCGTGGCCTGGGAAGCAGGAGAGATTTTGCCTGGAAGAAGGGGGAAAGGACTCTTGCCAGTAGACCATGAGAAGGTGCCACGTGGCTTTGGATTAACCAGAGATCCTGCCTGGAAGACGACACAGCTGACTGTGTCAGGAGCCTGGATCCCGGACGTGTGCTTCTCTTTCTGAGTTACGGTTCCCTGAATTAGGGCAGAGGGAGATGGGAAGCACTGTGGGCGTCTGTGGGTATCCTAAAGGACTTTGATATTTTAATGAAGATGTTAGGTCGCTACTTTAACTCTGTATAACATTAAATAAACATTTCCTTTCCTTTTCACAAATCTCTGGCATTGAGAGACATCTTTCCATTAGGTGGCAGACATAAGGAACCTTTTGTTGCTCTGTAACATCCAGGTGAAATATGGCATCGTAATATTTAAAATTACTTAAACCTGTCGTTAATTAGAGGCGGCCCATTGTCAAAGAAATGTAAACAAAGGATACAAGATAGTATGTAGCTTTGAAAGCAGACATTTTATCTTGTAACAGGAAGGTAGGTATTTAGGAAATGAAATAAAATTAATGCACATGCAAATACATATAATAAATGACAAGAATGCATTATGGAAGATAATATAAAAATGTAATTTATGAAATTCAAAAGAGAATAAATAATGCAAGATGTGAGATGTTGACATAAATATATTACAGAAAAACATCATTAATTTTAATAGTAGACTATTTAATTTGATGCAAATTAAATATTTTACTCAACCCAAAATAGTGGAGTTCAAATATGAATGTTATTTTTCCTAGTGAATAATTTCTAAAGAAAATCTGCTATGTTTGTTTTGATATATCTGCAAATGTGCTATGTAAAAGCACTTACCTAAGGAAATTAAAATTCATGATAGACACATGGAATAAAGAAAATTGTAATCTAAATTGCCCTAATCTTTCAGAGGTTATTAAGAAATATTGGAAACTACATTATTCCTTCATGAGATTAATATTGAGGACAACTGATATAGTTTTTCCCCCTATAATCTATGTTCTGAAACATTTTAGTTAAAAATTAAGGTATAATTGGACATTTATAGATGATAAATATATAGATAGATAGATGGATAGATGGATGGATGGATGGATGATAGAGCTTTCTGATACGATTTATACAATATTTGGACAGGCCATAATTTCAATAAGATGTTAGCCCCGTAATATTGTGGTGACGTGGAACACGCTTTGGTCAATGCATTTCATCATGGACTTGCTAAAAATGTTACATAGGTCAGTAACTGATGGTTGACTAATTTCACAGGAATTTGATTACAAGCTAATTATACTAACCGAACTATTCTCCTGCAATTGTCAAAATTTTACAATAGAAGGGGCAAATGCTTATTAGCCAAATTCCAATCATTTTCATTATTAAAACAACTTTGTTATTTACTCATTGATTTTTCTAACTTGAAATCAAATAAATTATGTTAAGTTTACATATATTTACAACAGGATAGAAGTTTTCCATTTATCTATTTATTTTATACTTTTATTTAATGAATTTATTAGGTGACATTGGTTAACAAAATTATGGTTCAGGTATGCAGTTCAATAATACTTTGTCTGCACACTGTAGCGTATTTACCACCCCAAGTCAAGTCTCCTTCCACCACCATTTACCCCCCATTTACCCACTTCTCCCTGCCCCCGACTCCTGCCCAATTCTCTGTGATAATCACCATACCACTGTCTCAGTCTGCGAGGTTTTCCTTTTCTTTCTTTTTTTACTTAATCTCTTTATGTTTTTCATGCAGCCCCACACACCCTCACACTTCTGACAACTGTCAGTCTATTCTCTGGATCCAAGGGTCTTTCCATTTTGTTTACTAGTTTTTTTTTTTTGCTCATTATATTTCGTATGTAAGTGAAATCATGGTGCAGCCACTGCATAAAACAGTATGAAGTTCCCTCAAAACAATAAAAATGGAACTGTCTTGTGACCAAGTGATTCCACTCTGGGAACATATCCAAAAAAAGCCCAAAACTAATTTGAAAGTACGTATGCACCCTATATTCACTTCAGCATTATGTATTCATTAATTATTTATTTATTACTTGTCATTTATTCCAGTCAAGAGCTAGAAACAGCCCAGGTTCAACAGTTGATGAGTGGATTAAAAAACTATGGTGCATTTACAAAATAGAATACTACTCAGCCATAAAAAAAGAAGAAATCTTACCCTTTGTGACAACATGGATGGACCTGGAAAATACTATGATAAGTGAAATAAGCCAGTCAGAGAAAGATAAGGAACAGGATATAAATTTAAATATTATCTAGTTATGTGTCAGGCTATGATCAGAGATGAGGGGCACTCTGTGTAGTTGAAATGAAATGCCGGTTGTAATAAAGGAAATCTGTTGAGACTCAGTGCCATAGTGACCTAGGAACAATAATGAACATGGAAGACACAGCTAAGTAAGTAGCTTCAGTCCTCAGTATTCATGTACATTGGAAATACCTAGAAAACATACTCCACATCACAATCAAGCAAAGTCTGTGAGATAATTTGTTTCATTGATTTAACAGAGGGTAAAGGGGGAATAAATGGTGATGGAAGGAGAATTGACTTGGGGTGGTGAACACAAAATATAATATATAGATGGTATTTTATAGAACTATAAACCTGAAACCTATATAATTTTATTAACCAATGTCATCCAAAAAATTCAATTAAAAATAAATTATTCTAGGATTTTTATGGTTTGGGGTATAACATTTAAGTCTTTGATACATTTTGAATTCATTCTTGTGAGTGGTGTAAGAAGATGGTCTAGTTTAATTTTTCTGTGCTTATCTGTCCAATTTTCCCAGTACTATTTATTTAGTAAACTATCTTTAGCCCATTTTATGTGCTTGCTTCCTCTGTTGAATATTAATTGAGTATAAAGGTGTCTTTATTTCTCAGCTTTCTATTCTGTTCCATTGATTTATGTGTCTGTTTTTATGCCAGTTCCATGCTGTTTTGATTACTATGGCCTTATAATATAGTTTGATATTAGGTAGTGTGATTCCTCGGACTATGTTCTTCTTTCTCAGGATCTCTGTTGCTATGCAGGGCCTTTTGGGGTACCATATAAATTTTTGTTCTAGCACTATGAAATACATCATTGGAGTCTTGATAGGAATTATGTTGAATCTATAGATTGTTTTTGGTAGCAGGGACATTTTGTTCTTCCTATCCATGAACATGACATATGCTTCCCCTTATTTGTATCTTCTTCAATTTCTTTCTTCAGTGACTTATAATTTTTTGAGTATGGGTCTTTTACATCTTTGGTTAGATTTATTCCTGGCTATTTTGTTCTTTTTGAAACTATTGTGAATAGGATCACTTTCTTAATTTCCCTTTCTCTTAGTTAATTATTGGCATATAAACATGCAACTGATTTCTAAATATTAATTTTATATTCTGCTACTTTGCTGAATTCACTTCTCGTTCTAGTAGTTTCTTGCTAGAATCTACGTTGAATAAGAGAGGTGAAATTGAATATCCCTGTCTCGTTCCAAGTCTTAAGGGGAATGCTTGTAGTTTTTGTCCCTTGAGTATGATGCTGGAAGTGAATTTGCAATATATGGCCTTGATTATGTTTATGAATGTTCCCTCTATTCACACTACGGTGAGAGTTTTTAGCATAAAAGGGTGCTGGGTTTTATCAAATGCTCTTTCTGCATGTATTGATATGATCATGTGGTTTTTATCCTTTATTTCATTTATGTGGTGAATCACATTTATTGATTTGCGAATGCTGTAGCAACTTTGCATTTCCAGAATAAATCTCACTTGACGATGATGTATGATCTTTTTGATGCATTGTTGTATTCAGTTTGCTTCTATTTTGTTGAGGATTTTAGCATCTATGTTCATCAGGGATGCTGACCTATAATTTTCTTTTTTTGTAGTGCCCTTATCTGGTTTTGGAATTAGGATAATCCTGCCCTCATAAAATGAGTTTGGGAGCCTTCCACCCTCTTGAGTATTATGAAATTGTTTGAAGAGCAGAGGTGTCAGTTCTTCTTGGAATGTTTGGTAAAATTCCCCTGTGAAGTCATCTGGTCCAGGGCTTTTGTTTGCTGGGAGTTTCTTTTTTATTACTGCTTCAATTTCACTAGGTGCAGTCTGTCCATTCAGATTCTCT